>JALJVW010000243.1:0-38357 GCA_024865655.1 Emberiza elegans | reverse complement strand
GTTAAGCTCTAAATTTATTTGTAAAAAACTGTTTAGTCCAGAAGAAAAAGAGTATACCACATGCTGGGGAGGGGGAAGGTGGTAAAAAAATAACATTTTTGGGAGGCAATGAAAATAAAAACGGAGAAAATATAAAGCTGGGAACAAATTACCTCATCCATTCCTGTTTGTTTTCCCACTCGTTCGCACCCCCCCAGCCCTGTGCTCCGCTGGCCATGCTGGGGGCATGGGTCTGTGCTGCTGTGTGCACCGGGGTTACCGTGCTGCCCGCACCGAGGGGGGAGCCCGTCTGTCCCATCCCCGGCTGCCCTGACCCTAGTCGGCTCCCCGCCGTTGCAGCCGGGGTCAGTCTCCTGCTTTGTCTCAGCCAGATCAGCCATGTGGGGGCTACCCACGCTCCAGCTCGGTCTGCACCAGAACCCCCTCGGGCGATTCCCCCTGCAGAGCCCACCTTTTGGAGGACCGAGACTCGGAGTCATGCTGAGTCCCCCGTCCTGCCCTGGATTCCATTCCCTTGGTAACCATAGCCCCGGCTGGTCAGGAGAACTCTCCAAAAGAATCATCCTATCGAAACACTAAAAGCACAGTTAAAAGAAAGCCCCCTCCTGATTCTTCCTAAAAATACGAGAGAAAGGCTATATAAGATAAAAATCCAAAATGAATGAGATAAAAGGATTGGTCTATTTCCATTAAAAGATGTTCTCATAGGAGAAGACAGACCAGAGTTTGTGAATGCTCTTTTGACTTCGTCTGAGGTCTGAAATTTTAAAAAATAAATAAAAGGGATATTTGGAAGATCCATAGGCATAGCTGAACAATTAGACCAATTTTTAAATCCAAACATTTATACTTGAGAAGAGATGCAGTCTGTAATGAAAATAATATTTTTCTAAGCAAGAAAGGCAAATCAGAGCAACTGAAATAAAAGCTTATGAAAAAATTATCCATGGAGACCCCCAGAGAAGACAAAATGGCAACTGTACCTCCTGAGCGGGGTTAAAATAATGAGGAGGGGAGTAAACACAGGAATAATTATTTAATTACATAACCAAGGGAATAAATGAGACAGCATATCAAAGGCGAAATGTAAAAACAAAAAGTTTTTGAGAGACAGCTTTTAGAGGGGAAAAAAGAAACTCCAACTAAATAAACAAACTTAAGAGAAATAAGAAAATGTAATAGCTCATAAAATCTTAATTTAAGAGTGAGGAAGAGTAAAAAAAAATCTAATAGCTTATATATCAAAGATGTTAGACTCAGTAAGCCACAGCTAGCCAGTATGTATTTAAATTATAACAGCTACTGCAATCCTAGTAAAAGAAAGTTGTAAGCTTACTTTTAAAAGTAAATTAGTTAAGTTCACCTCATACCATCCGAAGTGTGTTGAATCAGAAGAAAAAAAGTAACAAGAAAAGAAAGAGAAGTTGCCATAAGGAGGAAGTGGTTAGCAAACTCTGAGGTGTTAGAATGTGAAGTGATGACATCTTAGTGCTAAAAGAGAGCAGAAGTCTGGATGCTGGTTTTTGCATGAAAGGCAAGGAAGTGTCTTAACGCATAGTTGTTAAGAAGTTATTCAATGCTGAACTGAGGTTCAGAAAGGGTTTAGCAGAACAAGCCCTCCTTAAAGAGAAAAGGGGATAAGTTGACTGGGAAAGAAAAAGAATGTCAGAAGCACTTGGGGAGGCCAAGTTTGGGGCTGTCAAGGCTGGGAGGTGTCTGACTGCTCCCTACAAGCGGCAGGGTCTCGAAGGCTGTGGCAAGGACCCTCCATGGAGGTGACCCAGCAGCGGTGCTAGCAGCAGAAGACACACACAGGTTTGCTAGCCAGGAGCGGGCTGGCTCTGTGGTAGAAGTGCCAGGGTGGCTCCCAGACTGTCAGGTCCCGAGTCCAGGATGGCAGAGTTGGCCCGGTAAGTAGGCCGGAGAGAGAAGGAAAGAGAAAGAGAGAGAAGAAGAGAGAGAGAGGGAGGGGCAAAAAGGACCCAAGGCATGCCCCCAGGGTCGGGTCCCCATGTCCGTGGCTGTTCTCCCCTGTTCCGGCCCTGCAGCAAAGTGGCAGCAGCAGGGGAAGGGCGAAGAATGGCATTGAGAGCAAGGCTGTGAAAAGAGGGGCAGGCCAACATTAAAAGATAAAAATCAAAGCAGAGATTGATGACTCTCCAAACCTTACAAAATGCAGTTTGTTTTTCTTAAGTAAGAAGTTTTTTGGGTTTTTTTGTCTTTTGTGTGTTTTGTTTGCAGTTAAAGAGAAGGTTTTTTACCTCAAAAATAAGTTTATAAAATAAAAACAATCAAATGCTGCCCAAAAAGTAAAAAGCAATAGATGTGATACATCTCGTGTTAAAATTGGTCTAGCTTTTTTATTTAACTAACTGTAACTCACAGAAAGAAGAATTTGCCTCTGCAGCTATTAGCATAGCTGGATAGAAGAAGAGGCTGCTATGGAGAAAACTTTTAGCTAAACCCAGAAAGTTTGGAAAAAAAGCAAATGGTAAAAGTTAATGCAGTATTATCTTTCTTTTATTACTATGCTATTAAGAAGTCCTTTCCAGGTACTACTGAAGCAACGACTGGAATCACGGAAAGAGGGTGAATTCGTGCCAGCAGAATCAAAGGACTTGTGAAGAAACCCAAAGATACCAAACTAACTTTCCAATGAGGACTGAGTAGTAATAGTTTAGGAAAACCCAAATGATCCAAGAAATGTATGAAGAATTGCCGCACCATCGTCCCTGGGCTTGTATGTTCCCGGCTAGTCAAACCCAGAGTCCACGGAACCGCATGAACCAAGGCAAAAGACTTGAGAAGGCTGTTTCCACGTGGTGCGAGTATCCTGTTTATTGGCTTGAGTCAGGACACACCTGGGGATGAGACCAGGCAGGAAAGAGGCCGTGGCCCCTCCTTGCACCTGGTTTTGTCCCCAAGGGAGAGGGGGCGGGGGCAAGAGAATTGTGGCCAATGGGATGCACTGGGGGGAGGGCAGGTAGGGGACACCTGTGGAACTGACCACCAAGGAAAAGGGGGGATATGGGAACATACCATCTGATAGGGAAGGGGGGAACAGCCCACATGACCTTTACATAACCCAGTGTAAAGATACCAACTAAATAAACTATCTAGCGCACTACAACACCTCCACCTTTTCTGTTAACTAAAAGTAGAAAAAAATGTGTTGGACTATTTCTGCTGCTGACTATGAATTTGTCCACCACTCATGGTTTGGAGGCCTGCCAATTTGCTTCAGTTCCACAAACTCTGAGTGGTTGACTTCAGCGGTACTGGAGACCAACCCGTTGATAGCCTTTAACAGTATGTGACGTAGAATCCCAAATGCTAACATGACTAGGAAAAGAACAACAAAAAGCAGCAAAATTGTCCTAATAATAGAGGTCCACCACCCCGAGAGTCCCCAGTCCTTGAACAGTCCGCTGAGCCAGTCCTCGGATTCCTGCTTGACTTGTCCGATTAGGCTTTTGACTTCTTGGAGAGGTGCGTGGACGCTACGCCGATGCTAGGTCCATGCAGCACAGTCCCTCAAATTCCTGGCACTGGTGTCCATGCAGCAGCAGGAGGAAATCTATGGCTGCACAATTTTGGAGTGTGGTCTGCCTGGTAACCTCCTCATCCTCTAGGAGGGAGCTGATGGCCGTGGATGTCAAGTTTGCCTGTTTGACTACCCAGCACTCCAGGTGGCTCAATTCACTTAGGGCTTTGGCTGCTGCCACCCATGGAAGGAACAGGGATACAGCAATTCTTTTTGACTTGGCCCAATGAAAGATGTCTGCATCACAATTTGGGTCCAAATTGTCTATGCTTCTCTTATGAATTTTGCTGACCGAATTGTTCTTTTGAGTCCACTCGCCAATCATGGTTTGGTTGGGTGCCAACAGGGACAACCGGCCGACGGTACATGGCCCTCCTAAAAGCCGAGAAGGGATTCCTGCCCATGCCCGGTCCCTACAAATTAGAAACAGACCTTTTGGGAGGCTTTTGGGATGGGAATAATGGTGGGATTGTCTGCCATCACATGGCTTAAAACCTCACACCACCTTTGGCAGTGAATTCCTCTCAATACTGTTTAATGTTGTTAAAAGGTTAGGTGTTGAACGTGGATAAAGAAGAAGTGTATGCAGTATGGTGCGGGGAGGAGCTCAACAGTTCTAACTCTTGAGGCTCCTGAGCACCTCTGCAGCTTTGGAAGCCACCCTCTATGGGGTTTCTAATCATTATGGCTCTCTGGTGACAGATATTATGTGTGCCGTGGGGACAGCCTTTATCCCAATATCGTGTCTTGTGTCTGGCAGGTGTTTCCCCCCCCCGGCCGTTTTGCTGCGGCGGGACAGGGAGGAGGGGTGAGTGACCGGCACCTTGCTTTTTTTTGGCTTTTTGCTGCTTGGCTTGCTTGCCGCTTTTGCTTGCTTGCTCCTGCCTCAGCTCCTAGCTGATAGCCGCTTTTTGCTGCTTTCTGCTTTCTGTGCGCTGTTTTTTCTTTTCCCTTTTCTTTCGTTCCTTCTTTCTTACCCTCCCCTGAAGATACTGGACCGCTCCGGACCTGACCTGGGACGTCAGGACCCCCGGAGTCTGCGAGAGAAGCTCAGCCTCCCTCCACAGCACTGCCTGGTTTCTTTTCTTTTCTTGTGTTGGGGAGTGTTCTTTTGTTATTTGTCAATAAATAGGTTTTGTTTTCCACTTTGCTCCTCCGAGGAATTCCTTCCCGAACCCGGTATTGGAGGGGGTGGTTGGAGGTTTGTTTTTTTAGGGACTCCTTTTGAGATTTCCCTAATTTGTCCTAAACCAGGACAGTATACTTTTTGGTGCGTTGGCTGGGAAACGGAGGCCAAAGACAGTGGAAAAAACCTATAACAATAATATTTTGGTTTTGGTTGTTTTGTGGGCATATTGGTAATTCATAATGTCATTTGGAGTGGAAGCCTGCCGGTATTTCTGGTCCCTCGGGGTTTTTGAAGTTTTAATACCTTTGTGGTCCCTAGGGTTATTTCCTTACCCAGAAATAGCTCTGGTGTTGTCCCTAATAAGTAGCTCTTGTAGGCGAGTGTCACTAACCAGAATAGTCATTGGGCTGGTCTTATGTGTGATGATTTGTCGGAGGTTTATAAAAATGCTGGACTTTGTTTCAGGAATGTATGGATTGTTGTTATGGCTGTGTACTCGGTTTGTTTGGGGAGAAGAAGGGGAAGGGGCTTTTCAGCTTTCATCTTCCTTCTTCTCCTCCGAATTGTTGACATCTCTATTAGAAAATATTGAATTTCCCCTGAGTTTAAAAGAAACCATCTTTCTGGCATTTAATTTATTAAGCCTTTTCTATACTGTCTGGAGTGTATATAAAATGAAAGCTGAGATTTCTAGAGGGGTTAGAGAGACCCTGATTCAGGCGTAAAACAAAAAGGGTGAAAAATCTTGACTGGAGTGGGAAATGGGAGGATATGGGCCAGACTTTAAAGGAATTTTCTGATCCTATAGACTGGGACTTCCCATCTGATCAAATTCAGAACCCAGTCGAGGTGGCAAAGTATTTGAGGGAGAAGTGCCATGGTAATACTAAGGAGGAAAGGATTACTGCAGTGAGCTGGGCCTTGGCGTTTGTTTACCGTACTCTGCTAGATACTGTGGAGCAGCAGATAGCAGAAAGGGAACCGGGAGATAAGTTAGTTACTATCTCAGTGACCCAGGCTGCAGCTAACATCCCAGGCTCTAGGCTAGCAGCTGAATCACACAATAGGCCTCAACCCATGGCTGTTGCAGCTAATACGAGAGGTGGAAAGTGTAAAGACAAGACCGATTGAAAGGTGGAGGATGATGATGATGATGCAGGAGAAGGACCCTCACCAAAATCAGAGGCCACATCAAGGGGCACAGATTCTGGAGCCAATATTGACTCCTTTTCTGAAGGACCTCAGAGGCCTAAGAAAGGATTACAGATGACAACCTGACAAATCTGTAATTAGTTGGTTAGTCCACCTTTGGGATGCTGCAGGGGAGGTTATGATTTTGGATGGTACTGAAGCGAGGCATTTGGGATCCCTGTCACATGATCCAGTCATCGATCAAGGTATGATGAGCAGGGCTAGCCCTCACAGTCTCTGGGAACGGGTCCTGGATAGTGTAGCACAAAGATACTTATGTGCAGATGATCTCTATATACAGCAGACACGGTGGAAGACCATAGAACAGGGATCCATCGCCTGAGAGAGATGGCGGTGGCAGAGCTCATTTTCTCAGATGATATAACAACTAGGAATCCGACCTGGTACCATGCACACCTGTAATGTGGAGGAAACTTGTGCGACTTGGGCCACCTGAATACGCTTCTGCCCTAGCAATAATGAAGGGATGATCCATATGAGACTGTGCTCGATAATGAAGAAGCTTTGAGCGTATGCAGATGCTGTGCATGGCCCAACTCATGCCAGAATTGCAGCAGGGAAACCCGACTGCAGAAACTAGAGGACAAAATAGAGGAGAATCATAAGAAACTCCGGGAAGAGATTAAGGAGGACCTTATTCAAATCTCGGCTGTACAAATTAGAGGCCCTGGAATCCAATGCTGGCACTCCTTTGATGGGGAGAGAAGGTACACCCCACGGGCTGAGTTATGGGTCTTTCTGCATGAGTCTGGAGAAGACATGAGGAGATGGGATGGAAAACCCGCTGCTGCTTTGGCACAACGGATGCGTGATTTGAAGGAAAGAGGAAGTATCACCAAAAAGAGAGCAGCTCCGGTTGCTCATAGCCGAGATGTTAAGTAGGATGATGACGATGACATGCCCGATCCCCTTGAAGGAATTTCTAAGGCATACGCCCAAGGAAAGAAGGACAATCTGGCTTAGAGGGGCCCTGCCTCTAGCCAGGGAGAGGCACGGGAAAACCGGGTTTTTTGGAAGGTGTGGATCAGATGGCCTGGCACATCAGAGCCACAAGACTATGAAGCATTGGTTGACACTGGATCACAGTGTACCTTAATGCCATTGGAACACGTGGGGACAAAACCTGTTTCTATTGCTGGAGTGACGGGGGGATCACAACAGTTGACTTTGTTGGAAGCTGAGGTGAGCTTGACTGGGAAGGAGTGGCAGGAACATCCGATTGTGACTGGTCCAGAGGCTCCGTGTATTTTGGGCATAGACTTCCTCCGAATGGCTATTACAAAGATCCTAAGGGACTCAGGTGGGCTTTTAGAATAGCTGCAGTGGAGATAGAGGGTATTAAACAATTGAATACCTTGTCTGGACTATCAGAGAATCCATCTGCAGTAGGACTCTTGAAGGTAGAGGAGCAACGAGTGCCAATTGCCACCTCAACAGTGCACCGCAGGCAGTACCGGACTTAATCGTGATGCCGTGATCCCCATCCACAAGATGATCCGAGAGCTGGAGAGCCAAGGGGTGGTCAGTAAAACCCACTCACCCTTTAACAGCCCTATCTGGCCTGTGCGAAAATCTGACAGTGAATGGAGATTGACTGTGGACTATCGTGCCTTGAATGAAGTGACTCCACCACTGAGTGCGGCTGTACCAGACATACTGGAACTGCAGTACGAGCTGGAGTCCAAGGCAGCAAAGTGGTGCGCGACCATCGATATTATAACGATTTTTCTCCCATTCCTCTGGCAGCAGAATGCAGGCCTCAGTTTGCTTTCACATGGAGGGGAGTGCAGTATACCTGGAACCGATTGCCCCAGGGATGGAAACACAGTCCTACCATCTGTCATGGACTGATCCAGGCTGCACTAGAAGAGGGTGAGGCTCCAGAACATTTACAATATATTGATGATATCATTGTTTGGGGGAACACGGCAATAGAAGTGTTCAAGAAAGGAGAGAAGATCATTCATATTCTCCTGAAAGCCGGATTTGCCATTAAGAAGAGCAAAGTCAAGGGACGTGCCCAAGAAATCCAGTTCTTGGGGGTGAAGTGGCAAGACGGATGGCGTCAGATTCCTGCGGATGTTATTAACAAAATCACTGCTATGTCCCCACCAACTGATAAGAAGGAAACACAAGCTTTCTTAGGTGCTATAGGTTTCTGGAGGATGCACATCCCTGAGTATAGTCAGATTGTGAGACCCCTTTATCTGGTTACCCGCAAGAAGAACGACTTCCATTGGGGCCCTGAGCAGCAGCAAGCTTTTGTCCAGGTCAAGCAGGAGATCGTTCATGCTGTAGCCCTTGGCCCGGTCAGGACGGGACCAGATGTGAAGAATGTACTCTACTCTGCAGCCGGGAGCCATGGTCTGTCCTGGAGCCTTTGGCAAAAAAGCTGCCTGGCGAGACCCGAGGCCGACCATTGGGATTTTGGAGTCGGAGCTACAGGGGTCTGAAGATAACTATACTCCAAGAAAAGGAAATCTTGGCCACCTATGAAGGAGTCCAAGCCGCTTCAGAGGTGATTGGTACAGAGGCTCAACTCCTTCTGGCACCCGACTACGGGTGCTGGGATGGATGTTCAGAGGAAAGGTTCCCTCTACCCACCATGCCACCAGTGCTACTTGGAGTAAGTGGATTGCCCTCATTACGAGCGCTCTCGAATTGAGAAGTTAAATCGCCCTGGGATTTTGGAAATAATTACAAATTGGCCCGAAGGTGAAAGCTTTAGTGTCGCGGATGAGGAACAAGAGCCAGTGACCTGGGTTGAGGAAGCTCCGCCATACAATCAGTTGCCAGCAGAAGAAACATGTTACGCTATTCACAGATGGTTCTTGTCGCGTCATAGGGATGAAACGGAGGTGGAAAGCAGCTGTATGGAGTCCCACCGACGGGTTGCAGAGGCTACTGAAGGAGAGGGTGAATCCAGTCAATTTGCTGAAATCAAAGCTATTCAACTGGCCCTAGGTATTGCAGAGAGAGAGAAGTGGCCAAGGCTCTGTTTATATACCGATTCTTGGATGGTAGCCAACGCTCTATGGGGATGGCTGAAGAGATGGAAAGAGGCAAACTGGCAGCGCAGAGGAAAACCAATTTGGGCTGCGGAAGAGTGGAAAGATATCGCTACTCGGTTAGAGAAGTTACCTGTGAAGGTTCGCCATGTAGATGCCCATGTCCCCAGAAGTAGAGCTAATGAAGAGCAGCAAACAACCAACAAGTACATCAGGCTGCAAAGATAGGGGAGTTGAAGATAGATCTTGACTGGGAGCATAAGGGAGAGTTATTTTGGCACGATGGGCCCATGATGCCTCAGGCCACCAGGGTAGAGATGCCACCTATAAGGGGGCACGAGACCGAGGGGGGATCTAACCATGGACAGTATATCTCAGGTTATTCGTGACTGTGGAGACGTGCGCTGCCATTAAGCAGGCCAAGCGGGTGAAGCCCCTCTGGTATGGGGGCGGTGGTCTAAGGGCTATCAAGTACGGGAGGCCTGGCAGATTGATTACATCACACTGCCTCAAACCCGCCAAGGGCAAGCGCTATGTACTAACCATGGTAGAAGCCACCACGGGATGGTTGGAAACCTACACTGTGTCTCATGCTACAGCCCGTAACACTATCTTGGGCCTCCTCCCCCTTTCCTTTTGAGGCACGGTATTCCCCGAGAATTGAGTCGGATAATGGAACTCATTTTAAAAACAATCTTATTAATACTTGGGCTAGGGAACATGGCATCGAGTGGGTGTACCATATCCCCTATCATGCACCAGCTGCAGGAAAGTGGAAAGGTATAATGGATTGTTAAAAACCACCTTAAAAGCATTGGGTGGGGGTCTTTAAAAACTGGGAGCAGCATTTGGCAAAGGCTACCTGGTTAGTTAACACTCGAGGTTCCACCAACTGAGTGGGTCCTGCTCAGTCTGAGCTCCTTAATATAGTAGATGGGGATAAAGCCCAGTGGCCCATGTCAGAGGTTTGTTGGGAAAGACAGTATGGATCAACCCTGCCTCGAGTACAGACAAACCCATCCGTGGGATTGTCTTTGCTCAAGGACCAGGTTATACATGGTGGATAATGCAGAAAGATGGAACAACATGGTGTGTACCTCAGGGAGACCTGATTGTAGGATGAGACTCATATGAATGTCATTGTTTGTTGAATGTGAGACAGAAGGAAACTGTAAGTGTCAAAGGTCTGAGCAAGTAAGATGAGAGGGAATGCGTGAAGTGTCAAAGGTGTGAGTAAGTGAAATGAAAGTTTTTATTGTATGTTCACGATATGGGATAAGGGTGGAGTGTCGTGGGTGACAGCCTTTATCCCAATATCGTGTGTTGTGTCTGGCAGTTGCATTTTCCCCGGCCGTTTTGCTGCGGCGGGACGGGAGGGAGGGGTGAGTGTGACTCGGCACCTTGGCTTTTTTTGGCCCTGCTTGGCTCGGCTTGCTGCTGCTTGCTTGCTTGCTTGCTCCTGCCTCAGCTCTTAGCTGATAGCTGCTTTTTGCTGCTTTTTGCTTTTCTGCGCTGTTTTGATTTCCTTTCCTTTTTCTTTTACTTTCGTTCCCCCCCCGAAGATACTGGACCAGCTCCGGACCTGACCTGGGACGTCCATGGACCCCCCGGAGTCTGGTTTGACATGAAGCTCAGCGCCTCCACAGCACTGCCTGGTTTTTCTTTTCCTGTGTTGGGGAGTGTTCTTTGATTGTTTGTCAATAAATAGGTTTTGTTTCCACTGTGATCCCTCGAGGAATTCCTTCAAACCCGGTATTGGGAAGGGGTGGTTGGAGGTTTTTTTTTAGGGACTCCCTTTTGGAATTTCCCTAATTTGTCCTAAACCAGGACACTGGGATAGCCTGAGTAGGATCAAATATGGACTGGGACTGTTTTTAAAGTAACTTTGTTCTATAGTTTGTATTTCTGTTGCCACAAGCTCAGTGAAAAGAGCTGCTTGTGTTAAACTGCCTGCTGGGATGGGATAACATCCAATGCACACAGGATGAGGACACCTGCACAGATCTGCCAACTGTCAGCACTCCCCGTCTGAAGGCAGAGTGGACCAAGGCCCAAAAACTGGAGGTGATAAAGAGAAGGAGCCAAAACCACAGCCAAGAACACACATGCTCTGAAAAGGCAGACCCAGGAGGGGCCATGTAAAATCATTCCTGGAATATGTAAAGTAGGTTATGGATATGCCTGAGGGTCTATGAATATGCAACAGGCTGGTGTAAGGAAAAGGTATTTCAGGGGGGATCCCCAAAGGTAACAGGGGCTGCTCCTGGCTGGGTGCCAAAGATGCAGCCTGGCCATGATAACTTTGCTCCATGGTCCTGGTCTCCCATTGTCCTTTATTAAACTTTGTACATTTTCACAGCAGAGTGAACGTGTTTTTCACAGGCAGCTTCACAGAAACTGGAAAACGTAGGGGTTCCCTCAGGGAGGGGCACCGCTGATCCAGGGCATCGAGGCGCTGCCTGCAATCGTCCATAACCGCCCATAAGGAGCCTCCAGGGCTTTACCCCTCCATGAGCTGCAAAGACGTGTCAGGAAAGGTGACAAGAGCCCAAGGAATGGTCCTTGTTGCAGGCAGATTAGCCACTTGTAGCTCTTCAAAACTCCCTCCCATGAAAAATGAAAAACTTAAACTGTTCCTAAATTTGAAAAACATGTTTCACTCTTAATAAAGGACAATGGGAGACCAGGACCATGGAGCAAAAGTTATTATGGCCGGGTGCATCTTGGCACTCAGCCAGGAGCACCCTGTTACCTTCAGGGATACCCCTGAAATACCTTTCCCCTTACATCAGCCTGTTGCATATTCATAGACCCTCATGAATACACAAACTTTTCCCCAAACTAGTTTACATGTTCCAAGAGCTGTTTAGCATGGCTCTTCCTTGGATCTGCCTTTTTCAGAGCATGCAGATTCCTTGGTTGTGGTTTTAGTCCATTCTTTATCACCTCCAGTTTTTGGGCCTTGGTCCACTCTGACTCAAAAATTTAGGTTTTGGGATTTTGGTATGTTGTGGATGGAAGCAAAATGGAGGGCACAGGGTATCGTCCTGTCTTCTTCATGCTTCTTCCTTCTTCTTCATGGGTTTGGGTGGCTTTTTTGTAATGGGCAGAAATTCCGCATTGCAGGCTCTTTGGGATCAGTTATCAGGTTAAAAGGGAAAATAATCCAGGTGTCAGTTCATAATTGGATAGTTTAGTCTTAAAAAGACCTCGTAACAAGAGATTGTTGGTCATTTTGTGCCTTCTAATGAAAAAGCTGCTGGACTCACAGTAATGAGACTGTTTTACTGATAAGAAAATAAACACTTGAGTCTGAACATGAATTACTGTCTCAAGTGCCTTCAGTCCAGAGCCAGTGCAACCGACAACTGGTACCAAACAGCCTGAGGTAGTGCCAAAGCAAAACTTGTTCATGCTCTTTTCTCCTGGTGATTTTATAATCCTGTTCAGACTCTGATAGCAAACCCAAAGTAGAGAAAAGATCGACCTTGGCATCCTGGGACACTTTCTGGGTGGGTGTTTGAATCTGCTTTTCCAGGCCTTGGGCTGAGCAGGGTGAGGCCGAGGCCTGGGCCCCCCTGCAGCTGGCGCTGGGAGCCCCCGGGGCAGCGGCGAGGGGCGGCCCTGAGGGGCGGCACAGGGGCATTTCCCCATTTGGGCGGGCGGGCGGGCGGCGGGAAAGGCACCCTGGGCACAAGGGCAGGCACAAGGGCCCCGGCTCTCTGCAGGGCGGGCGGCCCAGCGCCAATCGCTGCTCCCCGGAGCCGCTGCCAGGGCCGTGTCTCCTCCCCGCCCTGACCCTGCGTGCCTGCAGCGCTGCCTCCGGCTCTGCCGGGCTCCCCGGCACGGACGGGCAAGGACGGGACACGCTGCAGCAGGGCCCAGCAGGGACACCCAGATGGTGCCAGGGCTGCAGCTCCTCTCCTGCAAGGAAAGGCTGACACAGCTCGGCTTCTTCAGCCTGGGAAAGAGACCCAGCCTTGACCCAGCTGTGGCCTTCCAGGACCTGAGAGCAACCTACAAGAAAGCTGGACAGGGACTTTGTACGACATCAGGCAGGGACAGGACAAGGGAGAATGGATCCAAATGGAAAGAGCTGAGGTTTAGGAAAGGGATTCAGAAAAGGACCCTCCTGGAACAGTTTGCCCGGAGAAGGTGTGGATGTTGAGAAGAGGAAATCAGGAGAAGACTAAGAGGGAGAGAGAGATCCACAGTCGGCCTTGGATCTAGCGCCATCTCAGCTGCTCTGAGCTCTGGGGCCGTGGGACGTGTCATCGTTTTCATATCCAAAAACTCATTCAGTAACAGGCTCCCCCTCCCTTCATCATCCCCAAACTTCACCTGTCTTGTTTCACACCCACCTCCCCAGTCCCAACCCCAACCCATCCCACCCCTGCTGGACATCAAGACCCCTTCCCAAGCCATTTTTCCCATTTCACACTGCCCAAACCCCATCCCACCCATCCCGACCCCACCCAATGCCCATCTCACCCTTCCTGATTTGCAGCACACTTCACCCAATCCGCTTCCAGTCCCATTCCACCTGAGAGACTGTGGAATCAAGGAATTTTGGGCAGGGATTGAGTAGTTTTCAGTGGCATTGAGCGGTTTTGAGATGACAGATTGAACCCTCTCATCTCTTTGAGTGCCAAGAAAGGGAGACAACCACATCAAATACCCCAAAACCCCCAAGTATCTCCCTGAATCCCAGATTCCTCTGAAACACTTGTAAAAAGTGAGGCTTTAGATGCCTTCAATGAATTTGTTTATTTTTCCCCAATTTTGACTGTTGTAAGGGATGAAGATCAATCAAAAGAAAATTAGGGCCAAAACAAAAGGATAACTAGCCAAGTGTCTTCCCAACTCAGGTCACTGGGAATGTGGCTCTGAAGGGCTCTGACCAACGTGGGCCCTCCAATGGGGGATGGAGTTGGAGCAGTGCACGAAGCTCTTCCTGCAGCTGGGGCACTTGCAGGGCTTCCCTTAGCAGTGACTCTGTTGGTGTTTACTGAAGTTAGAGCTGTCTGAGAAGCTTTTCCCACACTGGGGACACTCACAGGGCCTCTCCCTGGTGTGGATGTGCCGGTGCCTGACGAGGGTGGAGTTGTGCTTGAAGCCCTTCCTGCAGTTGGGGCAGCAGGAGCGTCTCTCCTCCCTGTGAATCTGCTGGTGCAGGAGGAGACTGGAGCTGCTCTGAAACCTCTTCAGACACTCGGGACACTCATAGGGCCTCTCCCCAGTGTGGATGCGCTGGTGGATGATGAGGGCACAGTTGCAGCTGAAGCCCTTCCCACACTCCCCACACTCGTAGGGCCATTCCAAAGTGGGGATCATCTGGTGGCTATCAGGGTGTTGCTCTGCCTGAAGCTCTTCCCACACTCCAAGCACTTGCAGGGCTTCTCCCCATCTTGAAGCTGCTCCACAGATCACCAGCTCTGAGCTCTGGCAGGAGCTCTGTCCACTTTCCTGGCACAGGGTGGCTCTTTCCTCCTCAGGGCACCCTGGGCTGGGTTTGCAGCCCCTCCTCCTGCAGGATCTCCAGGGATTTTCCTCCCTGTTCGATTCCTGTGCTGTGGAGTTGCTTAAAACAGCCTCTTCCATGAGGTTCTGCTGCCATGGGGATTTGTCCTCCCTGGTCTCCATCCTCAGCTCCGTGTCTGGGCAAGGAAGGACAACGAGAGGATGGGATTTGCCTCCATGCCAGAGGGAAGGAGATCCTCCCAATGCATCCCTGGCAGGACAACATCAGCAGACTGGGAAAGAGACCGAGCCTTGATCCAACTGTGGCCTTCCAGTACCTGAGGGCAACCTGCAAGACAGCTGGACAGGGACTTTGTATGAGGGCAGGCAAGGACAGGACAAGGGAGAATGGATCCAAATGGAGAGAGATTAGGTTTAGGTAAGGGATTCAGAAAAAAGACTCTCCTGGAACAGGATGCCCAGAGAAGGTGTGCATGTCCCATCCCTGACAGTGTTCAAGGCCAGGCTGCATGGAGCTCTAGACAAGCCAGTCTAGTGCAAGGGGTCCCCAGCCACAGCAGGGGAGTTGCAGCCATGGGATTTTTTCAGATCCTTCCAAGCCAAACCATGCCACAACTCCATGATTCTGGGATACTTCCCCTCCTCATCCTCTGGCAGAAAAAGAAACTTGGCCCCAAGTTCCACACTGCAGACCATGTCTTTTGGCAGCCTGCAACTGTGTCAACAGAGGATGAAAAGAGATGACATTACTGACACGATTACCCTTTTCTACTAGAAAATTAAATATCTCTGCTCCTGTCCACTCTGGCAAAAAATGTCAGAAGAGGCAATTCTTCCCCATGAAATGCTTCGTCTCAGGCAAAGAAGAAAGAAGCCACAAGCCAACACTCTTCTTTATTGCTACATTGTTTTCTTCTTTACTTCTCTAATAGGAATGACTTTGGGTGTGATTTGTTTGTTTCTCTCTTTCGTTCCTTGAGGGCAAAGGCGGCTCCTCCGTTGGGTTTGACGGGGCAGCGGAGGAACGGCCACGAGCTCCGGGCTCTGGCAGCAGCAGCAGCAGCAGCAGCAGCAGCAGCAGCTTCTCTTCGAGTTTTCCGCTCGGCTTTCAATAACTCCGCATCCCCTTCTCCCTCTCCTGTCCTAAAATGTCCCATGCCTCAAATCACAGAAAAAATCTCCCAGCCCGGCTGATTCCCAGCAAAACGGTCCCTAAACACGGCCCCAAAATTCCCGTGGGAACTGTCTGCCCGGCCCTCATACAAAAAAACCAAGGCCGAATTTGTTTGCAGCAACAATTTTAAACAGCCGCTCTTGATGCTGCGAAATAATTTCAGGCCAATCAAGTGGTGCTGGCTCTTGCCCAAATATGGATGAAGGCAGTATGGCCCCCAGAACTATAAGCCCTCCTTGTCCTTCTTGGGTTGCAGGCCCTGCCAGCCGGGAGGTTCCAAGGGGGGGATCATGCTTCCTCCGAACCACTGGCCTGATCTTTTATCCATTGCTGGAGCTGCCAGAGATGTTGGTGGGGTCTATCTCAAGAGGCCAAATTTTTAAGGGCGGTCCGGCAATCCCAATGGAATGGGCAGGGCATTTTATAACATCGCAGCAGGCCAATAGGTGCCCGCAAAATGAATATCATTTCTCCCATTGCAAGACTCCTGGAGCAGGCTGTGAGGGAGGGCAGGCACCCAGCTGGGGAATGACGCAGCCCCGGCAGCGCTCAATCCGACCAGGTCAGATGACGGCGCCCGGTAAGACACGGGATGGCTCGAGGGCGGCGGGGGCGGGCGACGGGCGCCCCAGCCCGCCGCCGGCCTTGGCTCGCAGGTGGCCATCCGAGCGAGTGTCCCGGAGCGCATCTCGAGCGGCGCGGCTGGTGAGTGAGCGGGGCCAGCGGCAGGAGCCGGGTGCTGGTGCTTCCAGGCACGGCAGGGCTCGCCTGGCCACGCCCGAGGTTCCCGGCTCAGGCGCTGGGAATATTAATTTTTCCGCCGGACGCCGAGCTGCTTTTTGGTGGGATGGGATGGATGTTGTGGAAGGGGAGCTGGCTCCTGGCCTTGCTGACAGCTTCTGCCAGCCAGCCTGGCACGGGCTGAGGCGGGGGCAGCCAGCCTGACAAAAGCATCCATCCATGGGATGGGGGCGGCGGCAGAGGGGGGGGTTCCAGCCGTGCCCCAGCTGGTCTGCTCTGCAGGCCCTTAAAGAAGGGGTGCGTTTATGGGTGGGAAGGGTGGGGTTTTTCCCCACCTGTGGACAGGTTTAATTCTCACATGGAGTGGTCAGACCCCCCTCACGCCTGTGAAATGGTGACAGGCTTTGTGTTTTTTCTTGTTTCCAGGTCTTGTTTTGGATTGACTTTCATGCAATTGTTCTTTGTTTTTCCCAGGAGGATTACACCTGGTGCCCGGACCGGACAGGGAAGCGCCTGCAGCGTCCGTGGAGCGCATCCAGTGCCAGCGCTACCCCAGGGGCCACGGTCTGCGGGGACAGCCCCTTCCAGAGGGACGAGGACCTGGTGCGGGATCGGCTCCTCTCCTGGCAGCAGCTCTCCAGAGGTGGGCACCCGGCTCCACAGCTTGGCTGGCAGAAGGGCTCCGGGCAGGCGGCAACAGGCACTTGGGCATCCCACTCCTGCAGCTGCTGAGGAGGTTTCTGTGTTCTATTACACAGAGGAGGTGGAATGTGGCCTGCCATGCTGCCCTTCTCTAAAAACAGAGAATGGGTCGGGAGGTTTGGGCTCTGAGCACAGCCAGCAGCCTGGCCCGGGCACAGCCATGGCGGGACAGGGGGACAGGAGCCTGCTGCAACTGACCATGGCTCTCTGGTTTCTCTCCACAGGCTGCCAGCACCTCATGCCATGGGAACGGCACCGCTTGGCCTGCCAGGCTGGGAGGGCTGGAGGGCGGCGGGTGTTCATTTGCTGTCAAAAATAAATTGGGTTTTTTTTGTCATTGTCATCATTGGAATGTTTCATCCTTTTCCAAGCTTTTGGCCTCCTGTGATAAATGGATGTGGTTCATGCTAACAAAATTGTCATTATTTCAATATTTTTGGAAAATAATTGGAAAGGTATATATGATTAATCTTATGAAGCAGATGGGTTTCTTTGTAGATGATACATGTGGGAAACAGGATACAGGAGATTGGAATTGGCTTTGATGAACAAAATTTAGGAAGACTCCCAAGTCAGAATTGGCATCAAGACAAAGTTAGGACAACTCCCAGGACAGGATCAGCCTTGACATGAATAATGTTGGGACAATTCCAGACAGGAAGTCTAAAATACTGTTCTTATCTATAAAATAATGAGGCTTAATTGGAACATAGTGCTTACTCACATAACACAAGACTTGGGGCACAGGCACAACCTGCCAGGTTATTGAGAGGCAGCGAGGAAGACTATCAGTCTTCCTCCCAGAAGAGCACCAAAGAGCCAGAAGCCCCCTTAGCCACAGCAGGAGCATGCGCTGTGTGCTGTGGTGATGTAGATTTCAAGAATCAGAAATAGGAGGAGATTTACAGGAAAATATTGATGAATATGTATTAGCACACAGTGTATAAGTTGTGTTTGGATCCTTTTGCCTTTTGCACGTGAGGTAGGGTGGGAAGGCCTCCCTGTACCCCAATCGGTTTTGCTTATGCTTTATCCGAACCACTGCCGAATTTCTTTTTGTAATTACTGGATTCTATTTGATTGTATTATTTTATCTCAATGAAAACTGCTGCTAAATTTTAAGTTTGTGGTTTATTAAATTAGACATATGGGATCTCATTTATAACATCAGGAATATGACTAAATAGTTTACAAAACCAAAATGAATATTATTTAGCTAAATTAACAAGGAATAGAAAAGCATTTCAGACTTAATCACAAAGGATAAAGTCACAGAAATGATGATACTTAATTAAATGAATACATTTTTACTTAATGAGTTAATAGCTCAGTCTCCTCTGGCTTTTGATCTCTTCCCCAGAAGCTGTGCAGTTCTTTGATCTCCTCTTCACAATGAGCACAGTCCTTAGTCCTTATCCCTTTTCCTTAGGGTTTGGTCTTGGCTTTGGCATGGGGTGTTGTGTTTTGGATGATGATGACCGCCAAATATCCCCCTAAAATCCCCCCCAAAACCCCCAAGTCCCCTCAAAACCCCCCAAACCTCCCCCCAACCCCCTCAGGATGAATTTTTGGTTAATTTCAGGTTATTTTAGGTGGATTTGGGGGGGTTTTGGTACCTCCCAGACACCAAATTTGGCATGATTCAAACCCATCCAAAATCCCTCCAAATCTCCCCAAACCCCCCCAAATTTCCCCCAACCCCCTGGAGACAGATTTTGGGTGGACTTGGGGTTAATTTGGAAGAAATTCTGGGTGATTTTGGTACCTTGTGTATGCCCAAGTAGATGAAAGATTCAAACCCAGCAAAAATATCCCAAAATCCCCTCAAAACCCCCCTCAAATTTCCCCCAGAGCCCCTCAGGATGGGTACTGAGGTAATTTTGGGTGGATTTGGGGTAATTTTGGGTCCTTTTGTGAAGTAGCGAGGGCTCTGGGCGCAGGGCTTGGAGCGGGGCTGAGCAGCGGGGCAGGAAGGGGGGAGGGAGGGAGGTGTGAAACCCCCCGAGTATCCCCTGAGGGGGACACCCCTAAAGGGTTCTGTGCCAGGACTGAGAAACAAACCAGGACTTTTGGTTTTTTCGGTCTTTAGGTTGTTGTTTATTTTTCCTCTTACCAACAGTTCAGCACGCCAGCTGCACACCAGACTCAGCAAACAAAGAGAAGGCACCAAAAGTCACAAGACACACAGGTTCAAGGTCTTTTAAAATGATTTTGTCCAATTAACTCTTGAACGCATTTTATTTCTACCAGTAAGTAATTCTTTGTCTGCCACTCAGCACCTGCATTGCAGCTCTTTCCAACCAATCACCCTGTGCTCCCAACACAGCAGAAAATGGAGTAGATGAAGGACAAGGAGATCAGACAATACCCAAAATCCTCCATCTTGTCTTCTATCCACCCTCATGCTAAAATCCCAAAGCTCTGTTTTTCACCCTGTGATAAACTACACTACTATCTATTTCACACACTCGTAGATTCCAGTTCATCCCAAAGTCTTGGAAGCTTTCTCCATGGACAAAGGTTAAAAGCAGTGTTCTCCTGGGGATCAGGACTTCTCAGGACAGGCAGGGAGACATTCCCTGTGCCCTGGGTTCCAACAGCAGGGGAAGGGGAGGTTGGGGACAGGAAAAGAAGGACTTAGGCAGGAAAAGGGGAACCTTAAACAGCGTGGTAAGCGCCATTTCTAGAGGGAGGGCCTGGGACAGCACGGCCGTCCACCTTCCCGGGTAGATGTGGATGCACAGTCCAAGTAAGATTTCCCATGGATCCATCTGGGAAATATCAGGGAGCTGGAGATGAGGAATTCTGAACAACCTCGCAGGTGGTGTTTGTGACAATTGGTTTCCTCATGGATTGTTTACCCCAAGGGTGTTTTCTTAATAAACCAATCATGTGAAATGTACAATAACCAATCAGGTCCACCTGGATCGGGACAGAGTATAAAATGATGGGTTTCCTAATGAAGATGACTATTGGCCTTCTGAAGATGCATGGAGTGTGTCCCTCATTTATCCGTGTCATTTCTGACTCAACAATGACAGGCAGGGAAGGGGACATGGAAAGATGGGGGGGACAGGAGGACACAGGACGGAGAGAGGGATGGCAGTGCTCCCCTGTCACCTCTGGATGGATTCTGTCCCTTGTTCTGCCCTCAGGAAAAGGGGGACAGGGTGGCAAAGAGTGCTGGGAAGGATGAAAGTTTGACAAGAAACTTTAACAGATATGTGTGCTTGGCAGAAAGATTTTGAATGTAGAATCTGAAGAAGGAATAGAAATGAAAGCAAGTTTTGATATAGAAGAAAAGAATTGCTGAGCCAGTCTTACTGGATAACTAAGAAGGCAAAGGGTATGTTACTTACAAGGGGTTTTTATGGCTTGGAGCAAAGGATAAATTCACCCCAAACAGAAGATGATTTACCAAGCAAAAAGATTCCACAGGCAAAAAAGACTGTCGATGTTGCAAGTAGAAAAAATGTCTCAGAATTTTCCACTGCAAGAAAACTGAAAAACAACTTCTAGTTTAAACTGTAATGTACTAACTTTTAGTGATTGGAGAATAGTAACATGGATATGGTAATTATAGGAGTTATGATAGGCTATAGGTAAAAGTAAAGGTATAGATTGGTTCTTCTGTGTGAAGATGCTCAGCAAAGAAGAGTATATAATGCACTGTAACCAAAGCTAAAGGGTCTGCAGGCTTGTCTGCAGCTGGAGCTGACAGCTGTAGGCACAGGCTCTGTCACCCACGACCCTGGACTGCTGTAACATCTTGGATACAATAAACTGCATTTTGAAGAGCTGCCTGGAGTCCCACATCTCTCATTCAGGCTCTTACGGGAGAGGGACACGGGGCGACAGAGACAGCAGCAACTCTGTGCCATGCTGGCAGTTTGCACTCCTTGCTGCACTCTTGGGAACAAAAGGGTAAGGAAAGATATGGGCAATGTTATAGATACACATTATAATATTGGCTTTTTGCAAATATTAAAATGGATTTTATATGTGTAGTGGTAAAGTAACTTTGTTGTAAAGATATAGTTTTTATTTCTGTTGTTAATTGAGCTCAGTGAAATAGCTGCTTGTGTTAAACTGCCTGCTTGGATGGGATAACATCCAATGCACACAGGATGAGGACACCTGTACAGATCTGCCAGCTGTCAGCACTCCCCATCTGAAGGCAGAGTGGACCAAGGCCCAAAAACTGGAGGTGATAAAGAGAAGGAGCCAAAACCACAGCCAAGGAACACACATGCTCTGAAAAGGCAGACCCAAGGAGGGGCCATGTAAAATTGTTCCTGGAATATGTAAAGTAGGTTATGGATATGCATGAGGGTCTATGAATATGCAACAGGCTGATGTAAGGGAAAGGTATTTCAGGGGGATGCCCGAAGGTAACAGGGTGCTCCTGGCTGAGTGGCAAGATGCACCCACCATCATAACCTTTGCTCCATGGTCCTGGTCTCCCATTGTCCTTTATTAAACTTTGTACATTTTCACAGGAGAGTGAATGAATGTTTTTTTCAGGGCAGCTTTTAAGAAACTGGAAAATGTGGGGGTTCCTGGGAGGGGACACCGCTGATCCAGGGCATCGAGGACCATTCCTGGGAATCGTCCCATAACCGCCCTGCTGCAGCCTCATGGAGGGCTTTACCCTCCAGGAGCTGCATGGGCGGTCCTGGATATTGACAGGAACCCCTGGAATGGTCCTTGTTCAGGCAGATTAGCCCCTTGGGAGCCCTTCAAAACTCCCCCATTCTGTGAAAAACTTAAAAAGTTCCCTGCTGTGAAAAACATGTTCACTTTAATAAAGGACAATGGGAGACCAGGACCATGGAGCAAAGGTTATTATGGCTGGGTGCATCTTGGCACTCAGCCAGGAGCACCCTGTTACCTTCCTGCAGGGATACCCCTGAAATACCTTTCCCCTTACATCAGCCTGTTGCATATTCACAGACCCTCATGCATATCCCCCCCAAACTAGTTTACATGTTTCAAGAACTGTTTAGCATGGCTCTTCCTTGGATCTGCCTTTTCAGAGCATGCAGAATCCTTGGTTGTGGTTTTGGTCCATTCTTATCACCTCCAGTTTTGGGCCTTGGTCCACACTGACTCTGAAAAATTTAGGTTTTGGGATTTTTAGTATGTTGTGGATGGAAGCAAAATGGAGGGCACAGGGTATTGTCCTGGGTTTCTTCTTCATGGGTTTGGGTGGCTTTTTGTAATTGGGCAGAAATTCTGCATTGCAGGCTCTTTGGGATCAGTTATCCAGTTAAAAGGGAAAATAATCCAGGTGTCAGTTCTTAATTAGCTAGTTTAGTCTTAAAAGACCTTGTAACAAGAGATTGTTGGTCATTTTGTGCCTTCTAATGAAAAGCTGCTGGACTCACAGTAATGAGACTGTTTTACTGATAAGAAGTAATAAACACTTGAGTCCAAACATGAATTACTGTCTCAAGTGCCTTCAGTCCAGAGCCAGTGCAGCCAGACAACTGGTACCCCCACAGCCTGAGGTAGTGCCAAAGCAGAACTTGTTCGTGCTCTTTTCTCCTGGTGATTTGTTGCAGACATCTTTTGTGAAAAATCCTTCCTTTAGGATTTTTCCCTCCTGAGAAACCGAGAGGCCTCAGAGACAAGATGTAAACAATTGTTATCTGCTGCTGTGGAATGCAACAGGTGCACCTGTGATTGGCCTTCTATGTGTGTTTTGGATTTTCTGACCAGTCATGAGCAGAGCTGGCTCTAGCGCTCTCTGTCGGAGCCAGCTGCTTTGTTATCATTCTTGCTATTCTATTCTTAGCTAGCCTTCTGAGAACTTCTTCCTTCTATCTCTTTGTAGTATAGTCTTAATGTAATATATATATAATATAATAAATCAAGTCTTCTAATTATGGAGTCAAGATTCTTGTCTCTCTTCATCCTCAAAACCCTGCGTCCCAAAGGGACAATAACTGGAGTGACCCCACTGAAAATGAACAACTGGACCTTCGACTGAGGAGGACATTTCTCACTTGGTGAGACCACCAGAGGAGCATTTAAAACATTTGGGTAAATCCGGGTATGTGGCATTGATGGTTTTTGTTCACGAGCGACCACAGAAGTGGTTTCTAGCCGGGAGCTGAAGAACTGAAGATCCTGATTTGGACAGAGTTCACAGCAAGGCTGACCACAAAGAGAACCTTCTGAAAAGCCTCCAGGATGATGTCTGGAAAAAGCCTACAGGACCATGCAGATGGCCAGAGAGTGTTGGACACTGTGTAAAGGTACTGTGGGTTTTTCCCCTCCTGAAAATGTGGCCCGTCGTAATTTGTGGCTGCTTATGTGGAGGACTTCTCCCTTGGGGGATGAGGTTCATTTCTCCCCTTCAGAGGAGAAACTTATTGCCCTCTGGCAAAAAAAAGGGTCAAGAGGATGAAATTCTCCTGATGGAGACAGATTTCTATGAGTTTTTCCAATGGGCAAAAGCTCTTTGGATTTTTACTAATGTGCTCTATGCTCTCGACCTGTTTGTATGGGGTGCATGGACTCCATTTTTCAGTTCTGTTTTGAGCGTGGGTTTGGATGCCCTAAGGTTTATCCAGCTTTCAGGCTGCTTTTCAGGTCTTGAAAAAAAGAGCAGCTGTTTTTCCCTAGTTGCTCACTGCAGGGGAATGCTCCGTTCCCCGGTTCCCCTCGGGAGACCACCCTTTGGAGGGACAATTTCCTGCTTCTCAGCCCCCAAACCGCAGTGGGGGGGCGAGGAAAAGATCCCGAGCGAAAAAGTTTTTTCTGCGTCTTGAGCATGCTCAGATGCGTTTCTTTCCTCCCCCCCGTTCCTCTCAGGGATGGGGAGCCGCCTCTGGCAGCCCTGCCGGCACCGCTCCGGCGGTCTCCTGGGCCCTGCCCGCTCAGAAATAGTTGTTGGGGCGAATCATTCCCTGAGACCCCGCCTGCGGGCCGATTTTATCCCCGACCCATTTCCGCGCCCGCCTGCCGGGCGTCCGCCAGCCCCGCTCCGCCTTGTTTTCTCCCCCCGCCGCCTTCCACGGGAGGAAAATTTGCTTCCTGCGAATGTGCCGATGTCGCTGGGCAGACAGCAAATCCGCCGCCTCCTCCTCCGCCCCGTGCCGGATCCAAAGCCGGTTTCTGCCCTGCATCTCTGCAGCCGACCCCAGAGCCGGGCTATTTGTATACCGGCGACTCCGCCCATTCCCTCCTCCCTGGCCCGCCCTGGTTCCGGGACTGGGCCACCGGCTGAGCCCGCCCTGGTTCAGGGATCCTGCCACTGGGGAACGGACCCGGCGACCAGCGGCAGCATCACCATCACCTCCTGCTTCCAGCGAGACTTCCCCATGATGCCAAGGGCTGTCCCGATCCTGGATGCTGGCGGTGGGCTGGGACAGGGGAAGAGCATCAGCCTCTCCTTTGTGGGGGCATGGCCAAGGCCAGCTGGCTGTGTACTGCAGCCGGATTACCTTTTTAAGATCGGACATCCTTGCTGGTTTGGGAACTGTTCGATCAGGGTTTCCCCTTGGGAGGTGCCCGTCTCTCTGCTGCCCTCGCGCCCGGTGGCGGGGCAGGTGGAGGTGGGAGAATTTTGCCTCAGGTCCTCAGTGGTACCGGGAGGCAGATGGGAGCCTGGAATATTTAAAATTGCATTTGGATATGCAGAGGGGCTAGCCAAAAGCAATCATCACTTATCTGCTGTAAAGGGGACAAACATCCCCTAGATCGAGGAGAGGGTTCCCTGGCTGAGTGCTGCTCCCCCCTGCTGGCAAGCCACAGTGATTTTGGGGACAGAAAGTCCTTTGGCCAAACTTTCTGCCATTTTCATCGGCAGTGTGGTGCCAGGCTGTGGGACAGCAGACTGGGCCTGGTGGGCCCTGGGCCTGGAGGCTGTTTGGGTTTGGCTGCAGTGGGCCAGGGCCACCCATGGCCTCCTGCTGGATTTGGGGTTCTGCCCTCCTGGGCCTGGGCCACCGTTTCATGGGCCGGGTCTGGGAACTGATCCTTCCAATGGGCCAGGTTGCCCCAGGGCCTCTTTGGCCCTTTGCTTTGCTGCTGCTCTTGAAAACTAAATGAACAAACAAACCCAAATGTTAAAAAACATTTAAAAAATAAATAAAAACAATGGGAGACCTGGACCATGGATTCAAGAAATCTTCTCAAAATTATTTGAATCCTTTTTATAACTCATTGAGGATTTTCCTTCACCTTTGTTGTTTCAGGAGTCTGCAAGCCTGTCTCAGGAACAAAGGGACTGTTGCAGATTCATGGCACCCTCACATCTTCAGTCCATGGACTTTCCTGAAACTTTCAAGCTGTTTGGACTTGGCTCTTCCATTGGATTTGCCTTTTCTTATAAGATTCCTTGTAGTGATTTTAGTCCATTCTTATACAGGTCCAGTTTTTCCTGTTCATTCCACTGACACTTGAAAAATTTGGTTTTGGGAAAGATAGCCTCTTGTGTTTGGAAGCAAAATGGAGGCCCAGGGAAAAATTACCTGGGTTTTCTCTTCAATTTAATTAATGGGTTTGGGTGAGATTTTGTAGATCTTTGTGAAAAATCCTTCCTTTAGGATTTTTCCCTCCTTAGACAGTTAAAAGGAAAAGAATCAAGATGTCAACAATTGTTATCTGCTAGTTTAGTCTTAAACAGGTGCTCCTGTGATTGGAGATTGTTGTGTTTGGATTTTCTGACCTTCTAATGACAGAGCTGGCTCTCGCTCTCAGTAATGAGAGCTGTTTGTTATCATTCTAAGAAATATTCTTAGCTTGCCTTCTGAGAACATCTTCCTTCTATCTCTTTGTAGTATAGTCCAGAATGTAATATATATATAATATAATAAATCCCCTTCTAATTGAGGAGTCAAGATTCTGTCTCAAAGCTTCATCCTCAAAACCCTGCGTCCCAAAGGGACTGGTGATTTTCTAATCCCATGCAGACTCTGATAGCAAACCAGTGCTGTAGAGAAAAGATCGACCTTGGCATCCTGGGCACTTTCTGGGTGGGTGTTTGAATCTGCTTTTCAAGGCCTTGGGCTGAGCAGGGTGAGGCCGAGGCCTGGGGCCCTGCAGCTGGCGCCGGGAGCCCCGGGCAGCGGCCCAGGGGCAGCCTGAGGGGCGGCACAGGGGGCATTTCCCCGGGGCGGGCGGGCGGGTGGCGGGGAAAGGCGCCCTGGGCACAAGGGCAGGCACAAGGGCCCCGGCTCTCTGCAGGGAGCGGGCGGCCCAGCGTAATCGCTGCTCCCGGAGCCGCTGCCAGGGCCGTGTCTCCTCCCGCCGCTGACCCTGCGCCTGCAGTGCTGCCTCCATCCTCTGCCGGGCTCCCGGCACGGACGGCAAGGACAGGGGACACGCTGCAGCAGGGCCAGCAGGGACACCCAGATGGTGCCAGGGCTGCAGCTCCTCTCCTGCAAGGAAAGGCTGACACAGCTCGGCTTCTTCAGCCTGGGAAAGAGACCCAGCCTTGACCCAGCTGTGGCCTTCCAGGACCTGAGGGCAACCTACAAGAAAGCTGGACAGGGACTTTGTACGAGGGCAGGCAGGGACAGGACAAGGGAGAATGGATCCAAATGGAGAGAGATGAGGTTTAGGAAAGGGATTCAGAAAAAGACCCTCCTGGAACAGTTTGCCCGGAGAAGGTGTGGATGTTGAGAAGAGGAAATCAGGAGAAGACTAAGAGGGAGAGAGAGATCCACAGTCGGCCTTGGATCCAGCTCCATCTCAGCTGCTCTGAGCTCTGGGGCTGTGGGACGTGTCATCGTTTTCATATCCAAAAACTCATTCAGTAACAGGCTCCCCCTTCTCTTCATCATCCCCAAACTTCACCTGTCTTGTTTCACACCCACCTCCCCAGTCCCAACCCCAACCCATCCCACCCCTGCTGGACATCAAGACCCCCTTCCCAAGCCGTATTTCCCCCCTTTCACACTGCCCAAACCCCATCCCACCCATCCCGCCCCACCCAATGCCCATCTCACCCCTCCTGATTTGCAGCACACTTCACCCAATCCGCTTCCAGTCCCATTCCACCCTGAGGGGCTGTGGAATCGAGGAATTTTGGGCTGGGATTGAGTAGTTTTCAGTGGCATTGAGCAGTTTTGAGATGACAGATTGAACCCTCTCATCTCTTTGAGTGCCAAGAAAGGGAGACAACCACATCAAATACCCCCAAACCCCCAAGTATCTCCCTGAATCCCAGATTCCCCTGAAACACTTGTAAAAAGTGAGGCTTTAGATGCCTTCAATGAATTTGTTTATTTTTCCCCAATTTTGACTGTTGTAAGGGATGAAGATCAATCAAAAGAAAATTAGGGCCAAAACAAAAGGATAACTAGCCAAGTGTCTTCCCAACTCAGGTCACTGGGAATGTGGCTCTGAAGGGCTCTGACCAACGTGGGCCCTCCAATGGGGGATGGAGTTGGAGCAGTGCACGAAGCTCTTCCTGCAGCTGGGGCACTTGCAGGGCTTCCCTTAGCAGTGACTCTGTTGGTGTTTACTGAAGTTAGAGCTGTCTGAGAAGCTTTTCCCACACTGGGGACACTCACAGGGCCTCTTCCCAGTGTGGATGCGCCGGTGCCTGACGAGGGTGGAGTTGTGCTTGAAGCCCTTCCTGCAGTTGGGGCAGCAGGAGTGTCTCTCCTCCCTGTGAATCCGCTGGTGCAGGAGGAGACTGGAGCTGCTCTGAAACCTCTTCAGACACTCGGGACACTCTTAAGGCCTCTCCCCAGTGTCGATGCATTGGTGGATGATGAGGTCTGAGCTGCAGCTGATGCCCCTCCCACACCCCCCACACTCGTAGGCCCATTCCAAAGTGGGGATCATCTGGTGGCAGATCAGGGTGTTGCTCTGCCTGAAGCTCTTCCCACACTCCAAGCACTCATAGGGCCTCTCCCCATCATGAAAGCTGCTCATGGACCGCCAGCTCTGAGCTCTGGCAGGAGCTCTGTCCACTTTCCTGGCATAGGGTGGCTCTTTCCTCCTCAGAGCACCCTGGGCTGGGTTTGCAGCCCCTCCTCCTGCAGGATCTCCAGGGATTTTCTTCCCTGTTTGATTCCTGTGCTGTGGAGTTGCTCAAAACAGCCTCTTCCATGAGGTTCTGCTGCCATGGGGATTTGTCCTCCCTGGTCTCCATCCTCAGCTCCATGTCTGGGCAAGGAAGGACAACGAGAGGATGGGATTTGCCTCCATGCCAGAGGGAAGGAGATCCTCCCAATGCATCCCTGGCAGGACGGCATCAGCAGACTGGGAAAGAGACCGAGGCTTGATCCAACTGTGACCTTCCAGTACCTGAGGGCAACCTACAAGACAGCTGGACAGGGACTTTGTACGAGGGCAGGCAAAGACAGGACAAGGGAGAATGGATCCAAATGGAGAGCGAGTAGGTTTAGGTAAGGGATTCAGAAAAAAGACTCTCCTGGAACAGGCTGCCCAGAGAAGGTGTGCATGTCCCATCCCTGACAGCATTCAAGGCCAGGCTGCATGGAGCTCTAGACAAGCCAGTCTGGTGCAAGGGGTCCCCAGCCACTGCAGGGGGGTTGCAGCCATGGGATTTTTCAGATCCTTCCAAGCCAAACCATGCCATGACTCCATGATTCTGGGATACTTCCCCTCCTCATCCTCTGGCAGAAAAAGAAACTTGTCCCCAAGTTCCACACTGCAGACCATGTCTTTTGGCAGCCTGCAACTGTGTCAACAGAGGATGAAAAGAGATGACATTACTGACACGATTTCCCTTTTCTACTAGAAAATTAAATACTCTGCTCCTGTCCACTCGCACAAAATTGTCAGAAGAGGCAATTCTTCCCCATGAAATGCTTCATCTCAGGCAAAGAAGAAAGAAGCCACAAGCCAACCCTCTTCTTTATTGCTACATGGTTTTATTTGGTTACTTCTCTAATAGGAATGACTTTGGGGTGTGATTTGTTTGTTTCTCTCTTTCGTTCCTTGGGGGGCACAGTGGCTCCTCCGTTGGGTTCGCGGGGGCAGCAGAGGAACGGCCGCGAGCTCCGGCGGCTCCGCAGCAGCAGCAGCAGCAGCAGCAGCAGCGCTTCTCTCGATCGGTTTTCCGCTCGGCTTTTCACTCGCTCCGCATCCCCTTCTCCCTCTCACTCTACTCCCATCCCGTGCCATCCATGTTCCGCCTCTCCCAGCCTGGCTGATGCCACGTCCCGCAAGGCGCCCCTCGGCGGGGCCACCCCGTGCCCGCCCCTGCCCGGCCCGCCGTGGTTCCGCCTGGGCCGGGCTCTCTCCGTGCTGGCTGTGGCGCCGCTGGCAGAGCCGCTCGCTCTGGTGCTGGCGGGCAGCGCGGTCTTTTAGCTGCGCCTGGGCCGGGCTCTGGCCCAGCCCTGGCCGAGGCCCGGCCCCGGCAAGCCCTGCGGCGGTTCTGCCCGCGCAGCCGCCCGGCTCCGCCCGTGGCCGACAGCGTGGCGGCAGCTTCCCGCTCCGAGCTCCGCTGCTGCCAGCTCGGCCGCCCGGCCCCCCGCAGCGCAGGGGCAGCTCGGCAAGCAACAGCGCCGGGCGGGCGGGTGCCCCTGGCAGGAGAGCGGGGCGGTGCCGCCCGCTGGGCGGAGCCTCCCCTGGAGCAGCTCTACCGGGAGGGCCCGCTGCTGGGCAGCGGCGGCTGCGGCAGCGCTTACTCAGGACCAGGCTCGCCCGGCCGCGCCCCGTAAGACACGGGATGGCTCGGAGGGTGGCGGGCGGGCGGGCGGCGACGAGCTCAGCCCGCCGCCGGCCTTGGCTCGCAGGTGGCCATCAAGCGAGTGTCCCGGGGCGCATCTCGGGAGCGGGCGCGGCTGGTGAGTGAGCGGGGCCAGCGGGAGGAGCCGGGTGCTGGCGCTTCCAGGCACGGCAGGGCTCGGCCTGGCCACGCCGCGGAGGTTCCCCAGCGGCGGCTCTGGGAATATTAATTTTTCCGCCGGCCGCCGAGCTGCTTTTTGGTGGGATGGGATGGATGTTGTGGAAGGGGAGCTGGCTCCTGGCCTTGCTGACAGCTTCTGCCAGCCAGCCTGGCACGGGCTGAGGCGGGGGCAGCCAGCCTGACAAAAGCATCCATCCATGGGGATGGGGGGCGGCAGAGGGGGGGACGGGTTCCAAAGCCGTGCCCCAGCTGGTCTGCTCTGCAGGCCCTTAAAGAAGGGGTGCGTTTATGGGTGGGAAGGGTGGGGTTTTTCCCCACCTGTGGACAGGTTTAATTCTCACATGGAGTGGTCAGACCCTCCTCAGGCCTGTGAAATGGTGACAGGCTTTGTGCTTTTTCTTGTTTCCAGGTCTTGTTTTGAATTGACTTTCATGCAATTGTTCTTTGTTTTCCCAGGAGGATTACACCTGGTGCCCGGACCGGACGGGAAGCGCCTGCAGCTTCCATGGAGCGCATCCAGTGCCAGCGCTACCCCAGGGGCCACGGTCTGCAGGGACAGCCCCTTCCAGAAGGACGAGGACCTGGTGCGGGATCGGCTCCTCTCCTGGCAGCAGCTCTCCAGAGGTGGGCACCCGGCTCCACAGCTCAGCTGGCAGAAGGGCTCCGGGCAGGCGGCAGCAGGCACACGGGCATCCCACTCCTGCAGCTGCTGAGGAGGTTGCTGTGCTGTGATTAAGCAGAGGAGGTGGAACGTGGCCTGCCATGCTGCCCTTCTCTAAAAACAGAGAATGGGTCGGGAGGTTTGGGCTCTGAGCACAGCCAGCAGCCTGGCCCAGGCACAGCCATGGCGGGACAGGGGGACAGGAGCCTGCTGCGACTGACCGTGGCTCTCTGGTTTCTCTCCGCAGGCTGCCAGCACCTCATGCCATGGGAACGGCCCCGCTCGGCCTGCCAGGCTGGGAGGGCTGGAGGGCGGCGCATGTTCATTTGCTGTCAAAAATAAATTGGGTTTTTTTGTCATCGTCATCATTGGAATGCTTCATCCTTTTCCAAGCTTTTGGCCTCCTGTGATAAATGGATGTGGTTCATGCTAACAAAATTGTCATTATTTCAATATTTTTGGAAAATAATTGGAAAGGTATATGTGATTAATCTTATGAAGCAGATGGGTTTCTTTGTAGATGATACATGTGGAAACAGGATACAGGAGATTGGAATTGGCTTTGATGAACAAAATTTAGGAAGACTCCCAAGTCAGAATTGGCATCAAGACAAAGTTAGGACAACTCCCAGGACAGGATCGGCCTTGACATGAATAACGTTGGGACAATTCCAGACAGGGAGTCTAAAATACTGTTCTTATCTATAAAATAATGAGGCTTAATTGGAACATAGTGCTTACTTACATAACACAAGACTTGGGGCACAGGCACAACCTGCCAGGTTATTCAGAGACAGCGAGGAAGACTGTCAGCCTTCCTCCCAGAAGAGCACCAAAGAGCCAGAAGCCCCCTTAGCCACAGCAGGAGCATGCGCTGTGTGCTGTGGTGATGTAGATTTCAAGAATCAGAAATAGGAGGAGATTTACAGGAAAATATTGATGAATATGTATTAGCACACAGTGTATAAGTTGTGTTTGGATCCTTTTGCCTTTTGCACGTGAGGCAGGGTGGGAAGGCCTCCCTGTACCCCGATCAATCGGTTTTGCTTATGCTTTATCCGAACCACTGCCAAATTTCTTTTTGTAATTACTGGATTCTATTTGATTGTATTATTTTATCTCAATGAAAACTGCTGCTAAATTTTAAGTTTGTGGTTTATTAAATTAGACATATGGGACCTCATTTATAACATCAGGAATATGACTAAATAGTTTACAAAACCAAAATGAATATTATTTAGCTAAATTAACAAGGAATAGAAAAGCATTTGAGACTTAATCACAAAGGATAAAGTCACAGAAATGATGATACTTAATTAAATGAATACATTTTTACTTAATGAGTTAATAGCTCAGTCTCCTCTGGCTTTTGATCTCCTCCCCAGAAGGGGTGCAGTTCTTTGATCTCCTCTTCACAAGGGGCACAGTCCTTAGTCCTTATCCCTAGTCCTTAGGGTTTGGTCTTGGCTTTGGCATGGGGTGTTGTGTTTTGGATGATGATGACTGCCAAAAATCCCCCTAAAATCCCCCCAAAACCCCCAAGTCCCCTCAAAACCCCCCAAACCTCCCCCAACCCCCTCAGGATGAATTTTTGGTTAATTTCAGGTAATTTTAGGTGGATTTGGGGGTTTTGGTACCTCCCAGACACCAAATTTGGCATAGGATTCAAACCCAGCCAAAATCCCTCCAAATCTCCCCAAAACCCCCCCAAATTTCCCCAACCCCCTGGAGACAGATTTTGGGTGGACTTGGGGTTAATTTGGAAGAAATTTTGGGTGATTTTGGTACCTTGTGGATGCCCAAGTAGATGAAGGATTCAAACCCAGCCAAAATACCCCAAAATCCCCTCAAAACCCCCTCAAATTTCCCCAGAGCCCCTCAGGATGGGTACTGAGGTAATTTTGGGTGGATTTGGGGTAATTTTGGGTCCTTTTGTGAAGTGGCGAGGGCCCCAGGCGCAGGGCTTGGAGCGGGGCTGAGCAGCGGGGGGCAGGAAGGGGGGGGAGGGAGGTGTGTGACCCCCGAGTATCCCCTGAGGGGACACCCCTAAAGGGTTCTGTGCCAGGACTGAGAAACGAACAGGACTTTTGGTTTTTTTTTTCGGTCTTTAGGTTGTTGTTTATTTTTCCTCTTATCAACAGTTCAGCACGCCAGCTGCACACCAGACTTAGCGTACAAAGAGAAGGCACCAAAAGTCACAAGACACACAGGTTCAAGGTCTTTTAAAATGATTTTGTCCAATTAACTCTTGAACGCATTTTATTTCTACCAGTAATTAATTCTTTGTCTGCCACTCAGCACCTGCATTGCAGCTCTTTCCAACCAATCACCCTGTGCTCCCAACACAGCAGAAAATGGAGTAGATGAAGGACAAGGAGATCAGACAATACCCAAAATCCTCCATCTTGTCTTCTATCCACCCTCATGCTAAAATTCCAAAGCTCTGTTTTTTCACCCTGTGATAAACTACACTATTATCTATTTCACACACTCGTAGATTCCAGTTCATCCCAAAGTCTTGGAAGCTTTCTCCATGGACAAAGGTTAAAAGCAGTGTTCTCCTGGGGATCAGGACTTCTCAGGACAGGCAGGGAGACATTCCCTGTGCCCTGGGTTCCAACAGCAGGGGGGAAGGGGAGGTTGGGGACAGGAAAAGAAGGACTTAGGCAGGAAAAAGGGGAACCTTAAACAGCGTGGTAAGCGCCATTTCTAGAGGGAGGGCCCGGGACAGCGCGGCCGTCACCTTCCCGGGTAGGTGTGGATGCACAGTCCAAGTAAAATTTCCCATGGATCCATCTGGGAAATATCAGGGAGCTGGAGATGAGGAATTCTGCACAACCTCGCAGGTGGTGTTTGTGACAATTGGTTTCCTCATGGATTGTTTACCCCAAGGGGTGTTTTCTTAATAAACCAATCATGTGAAATGTACAATAACCAATCAGGTCCACCTGGACTGGGACCGAGTATAAAACAATGGGTTTCCCAATGAAGATGACTATTGGCCTTCTGAAGATGCATGGAGTGTGTCCCTCATTTATCCGTGTCATTTCTGACTCAACAATGACAGGCAGGGAAGGGGGGACATGGAAAGATGGGGGGGGACGGAGGACATAGGACGGAGAGAGGATGGCAGCGCTCCCCTGTCACCTCTGGATGGATTCTGTCCCTTGTTCTGCCCTCAGGAAAAGGGGGACAGGGTGGCAAAGAGTGCTGGGAAGGATGAAAGTTTGACAAGAAACTTTAACAGATATGTGCGCTTGGCAGAAAGATTTTTGAATGTAGAATCTGAAGAAGGAATAGAAATGAAAGCAAGTTTTGATATAGAAGAAAAGAATTGCTGAGCCAGTCTTACTGGATAACTAAGAAGGCAAAGGGTATGTTACTTCCAAGGGGTTTTTATGGCTTGGAGCAAAGGATAAATTCACCCCAAACAGAAGATGTTTTTACCAAGCAAAAAGATTCCACAGGCAAAAAAGACTGCCGATGTTGCAAGTAGGAAAAATGTCTCAGAATTTTCCACTGCAAGAAAACCGAAAAACAACTTCTAGCTTAAACTGTAATGTACTAACTTTTAGTGATTGGAGAATAGTAACATGGATATGGTAATTACAGGAGTTATGATAGGCTATAGGTAAAAGTAAAGGTATAGATTGGTTCTTCTGTGTGAAGATGCTCAGCAAAGAAGAGTATATAATGCACTGTAACCAAAGCTAAAGGGTCTGCAGGCTTGTCTGCAGCTGGAGCTGACAGCTGTAGGCACAGGCTCTGTCACCCACGACCCTGGACTGCTGTAACATCTTGGATACAATAAACTGCATTTTGAAGAGCTGCCTGGAGTCCCACATCTCTCATTCAGGCTCTTACGGGAGAGGGACACGGGCAGACGGAGAGACAGTGCAGCAACTCCGTGCCATGCTGGCAGTTTGCACTCCTTGCTGCACTCTTGGGAACAAAAGGGTAAGGAAAGATATGGGCAATGTTATAGATACACATTATAATATTGGCTTTTGCAAATATTAAAATGGATTTTATATGTGTAGTGGTAAAGTAACTTTGTTGTAAAGATATAGTTTTTATTTCTGTTGTTAATTGAGCTCAGTGAAATAGCTGCTTGTGTTAAACTGCCTGCTTGGATGGGATAACATCCAATGCACACAGGATGAGGACACCTGTACAGATCTGCCAACTGTCAGCACTCCCCGTCTGAAGGCAGAGTGGACCAAGGCCCAAAAACTGGAGGTGATAAAGATGCTCTGCCAAAACCACAGCCAAGGAACACACATGCTCTGGAATATGTAAAGTAGGTTATGGATATGCATGAGTGCCTATGAATATGCAACAGGCTGATGTAAGGGAAAGGTATTTCAGGGGGATGCCCGAAGGTAACAGGGTGCTCCTGGCTGAGTGCCAAGATGCACCCGGCCATAATAACCTTTTCTCCATGGTCCTGGTCTCCCACTGTCCTTTATTAAACTTTTTATATTTTCACAGGAGAGTGAATGTGTTTTTCAATTTGAGGTAGGATTGAGCCTTTTTGGGTTAAAATTCAGTTATTTTCAGTGGGATTTGAGTGGTTTTGAGGTGACAGATTGATTCCTCTTGCCTTCTAGAGTGGAAAAACATGGAAAAGAGAAAAAAGTTAAGGTCAAATGAAAAGGAGAAGCAGCCAGGTGTGTTCCCAACAGGGATCAGAGGGAAGGTGAGTGACCAGGGCTGTGCCCAAAGTGCCTCCTCCAGTGGGGGATGGAGCTGGAGCAGCGCACGAAGCTCTGCCCGCATTCGGGGCACTTGCAGGGCTTCCCTTACTGGTGCCGCCGTTGGTGTCGGATCAAGTGAGAGCTGCTGGAGAAGCTCTTCCCACACTGGGGACACTCGTAGGGCCTCTCCCCAGTGTGGATGCGCCGGTGTCTGATGAGGTGGGAGTTGTGCTTGAATCCCTTCCCGCAGTCGGGGCATTGGAAGGGCCTCTCCTCTGTGTGACTCCGATAATGCAGGAGGAGATCTGACTTCATCCGAAACCCCTTCCCACACTTGGAACACTCGTAGGGCCTCTCCCCTGTGTGGATCTTTTGGTGGACGTTCAGGCTGGAGCTCTGGCTGAAGCTCTTCCCACATTCCCCACACTCGTGGGGCCGTTCCCCAGTGTGGGTCCTTTGGTGGCTGATCAGGCTGGAGCTCTGGCTGAAGCTCTTCCCACATTCCCCACACTCGTGGGGCCGCTCCCCAGTGTGGATCCTCTGGTGCTGGATCAGGTGGGAGCTCTGGCTGAAGCTCTTCCCACATTCCTCACACTCGTGGGGCCGCTCCCCAGTGTGGGTCCTTTGGTGGCTGGAGGTGCCTGAAAATTGATCACACCTGTGGGGCCTCTCCCAGTGTGGATCCTTTGGTGCCTGATCAGGTGGGAGTTCTGCCTGAAGCCTTCCCACACTCCCCACACGTGGGGGCTTCAGCATGGAAGGAGCCTCTCCTCTGTGTCTCCGCCGTGCGCTGGTGCTTTGAGGAGATGGGAGCTGGTCTGAAACCTCTTCCTGCACTGATCACACCTCTTCCACCAGGTTCCCCCAGTGTGTGGGTCCTCTGGTGCTCCATGCTCAGCTCCTGGGAGTTCCACCTGAAGCTCTTCCCACACTCCACGCACGGACATGGGGGCTTCTCCCATCATGGCACTGCTCATGGAGCACCAGCTCCTCAGCTCTGGCTCCATCTCCAGGCCGCCTTCCAGGCCCAGGCTGGCTTTTTCCCCCATCAGATCCCCATTACTTGCTTATGAGTTTGCAGCCCCTCCTTGTGTGGCATCTCCGGGCTTTTCCTCCCATTGGCTTCCTGTGCCCTGGAGTTCCAAAACAAAAGCAGCCTCTTCCACCAGGTTCTGCCGCAGGCATTTGTCCTCCCTGCTCTCCATGCTCAGCTCCTGCTCTGGGGAGGAAGGACAAGGACAGGATGGGATTTTTCTCCGTGCCACAGGCAAGGGCAAGAGATCCCCCTTTCTAGGGCTGAGCTGCAGCCGGGGCCGTGCTGGGGTGGGAGATGGAGCAGCACAGAGGGGAAAGGGGCACTGACTTCCTCCTCACCTGCCTCAGTGTCCCAGGGCATCTTCCTCTTCCTCGCAGCCTCCCAGGGGTTGGCAATGGGAAATCCTGGTTTGGGGAAAACAAGGGATAAGCACAGTGAGTTTGAAGGTCCCTCTGCCCAAGTCCATCTCTACAAGCCACTGGGCATCTGCGCTCCAGAAAACCCTCCCAAACACCAAGATTCAGCCCTGAAAAATCCTCCCAAGAGTTCCCTGTCCCCGGTCCCTCCCTTTGGTGTTCAGGGGTTCCCCCTGTCCCAGCTCTGGGAGTCACGCTTGGATTGGGGGTCCCCCTTGTCCTCGGTGCCCGCCCTGCCCAGACTGCTGGAGGTCCCAGCAATCCCAAAAGCTCCCTGCTCTTGGCTCTCCCCATTTTGGGATGCCGGGGCTCTTTGGGCTCCCGGGCTCCCTTCTCCCCTCATTCTCTGCTCGGGGCTGCAGCGGCTCCAAGGAGTCCCCCCTGCCCCTCTCCAGGCTCTTGAGGCTCCCGCCAATGGCGGCGCTCCCCCCTTTCTGGGCTCCCCACTTTGGGCTCCTGGGGGACACAGGGCTCTGCTCCTCCAGGCTGCCTCTGCCGCCAGCCGCCACCACCGCCACCCCCGATGTCCCCCCTCTGGGCCTTTTCCGCTCAGCCTTGGACTTCTTCATTCTCCAAACATCCCCCAAAAAACCCAACCCAGGGACCTGCCGGGATATCTGGCTCAGCTCCCCCCTCTCCTGTCCTGGGGGGCAAATCCCACAGGGGGGGGGCGGTTTGGCAGGGGTTTTCCCTCTGCTCAGCCTTGATCAGCCTTTGTCCCTCCTCTTCCTCTTCCTCCCCTTCCTCCTCTTCCATCCCCCCCACCTTCTCCTCCTCTGGCTTATCCCCGCCTCCTTCTTCTCTTCCATCCCTCCCCTTCATCCCTTCCTCCTCCTCCTCCTCCTCCCCTAACCCCACCTCCTTCTCCTCCTCCATCACTGCTCTCTTCCCTTCCCTTCCCTCCCTCCTCCTCCCCCCAGCAGCAGCCACACCCTCGGTGCCCCGTTCCCGCAGCCCCCACAGCCCGGCAGGAGCGGGATGGAGCCACAGGTCAGGATGGGCAGCCTGGGGCTCTCGGCTGCTCCCAGCCACTGCAGGCGGGGGAACCCGGCCCGGGCCAAAGGAGAGGCAAACTGGGCAAACTGGGGCTGCACATCCCAACTGGGCCTTGCTGGGGACCCTGCCTGGCCACTGCCAGCCCTTGGGGCTCCTCTCGCACATCCGCTTGGGGGAACACACAGGGCTGGGGGATCCCAGTGGCAGCACTGCCAGGGACTGGGACTGGACTGGGGAACTGGGAATGACTGGGAATGACTGGATGCATGCTGAGGACACTGGGATATACCAGGAGTGTCTGGGGTTAACCATACTCAGGGACTGGAACCACACTGGGAACAGGTGGGACCCTGCTGGGGAACTGGGACCCCAACTGGGACTAACTGGGAGCTGGAAATGACTGGGAATGACTGGGGGACTGCACACTGGGGACAACTGGGCATGACTGGGACCATGCTGGCAGGGACTGGGATCATCTATGGGCTTGGCTGGGACTATACTGGGCAACTGGGATCACACTGGGAGGAAAAGGGAGTGACTGGAACCTTGCTGGGGCTACTGGGATCCTACTGGGACCACGGTTGGAGGAGCTGGCCAATGCTGGGAGTGACTGGCATCATACTGGATCATACTGGCAGCCACTGGGACTGCACTGAGGGTGACTGGGAGTGGCTCCAACTGGCATCCAGGCTGAAGGAACTCAGGGCAACTGGGAGTGACTG
>JALJVW010000242.1:16392-45468 GCA_024865655.1 Emberiza elegans | reverse complement strand
AATGACTGGGAAACTCCTGAAGATCAGAGCATGAAGACAGCCAGTTGAGAGGCACTTGAATGACCAGAGAGAGCATTGGGAGGAGGAAATCTGGGAGAAATGGGAAGAATAAACATCCATCTGGTCTAGTAAAGAGATGTCCTTAGACATGGCCATTTAACCAGGAGAGCTGGAAACACCTGATGGAAAACAGAGGTTAAATATTAGACTGAATATTGGTGGGAAACAAGTAGATGGGAAGATGAGTATTTTTCCTGCCATCAGTACACTTCCAGGAAATTCCTGTTCCTGGCAGGAAAACTTTGCCATTTCTTAAAAGTACTCAAGTGACACAGATAATAAAGATTTGTGTGTATATTATGAAACCAACTGGTGTTAAAACCTGTGCCCCTTTCCAGGCAGACATCAGCTGTGTGCCCATGAACAGGCAGTGCCACTTGTGCCCTGAGGTCCCCAGCTGGGATTGGATCTCTCTCCGAGCACCTGAGGGAGAGCAGAGCACCTTGCAAGCTGCAGGTCCCTGACAGCCCCTCAGGGCTCCTATCCCATCAACATCTGTTCTGCTCCAGCCTGAAACAGGGCCCAGCATGGTGTCGGGATCATCAGAGAGCTGAGGTGTGTGTTGGAATTCAATGCCCTCCCCATCCTGCAGCAGCCCTGCATTTCCCTCCTGCAGCCTTGGTCTCCAGCCCAGCTATGGAGGCTTTTTGAGCTCTGGACTGTTGCTGCAGCCCCCAAGGGCAGCTGAGCTCTGCCTTTGGCACAGTCAGGCCTGGCCAGTGCAGGCCGTGCTCAGCAATTGCTTGTGTGTGCCTGGCCTTGCTGTGAGCTCCGGCAGCGGCTGCGTGGCCCCTTTGTGGCCCTGTGCTGGCCCAGCCATGGTGGCCCAGCCCCTGTGCAGGCCCAGCCCAGGCCAGGAGCATTGCAGCTGGGAACGGCCCCTGTGCCGTGGTGCCCACAGCAGCCTTGGGGCTCTGTGCCCCATGGCTTCCCTGCTGGGCAGCCTCTGCCAGCTCCTGCAGAGCCCCTGGCACCTGTGCGGCTGCACAGACAGCCCTGCCCCAGGCTCTGCCTGCCTCTGGGCCAGCAGAGAGGCCGGCCAGGGCTGGCCATGGCTGGGAACAGGCCCTGAGCCCCGCAGGAGGATGGAGCTGGGCCACAGCCAAACTCAGCCCAGGCCAAAGCTGGGCTCAGCAGCCAGGGCTGCCAAGGGCTGGGCACAGAGGCTGGGGCTGACAAATGTCCTGGGGCCCCTCCCTGCTCTGTCCTTGCCCCCAAGGGCACAGAGCAGCCTCCTCTCTGGGCCACCTGCCTGTTTTCAATGCCTTGAACAGGCGCTGGCCCTGCCCCACAAGGCCTGGCCTGAGTCCTGCCCCTGCACGCTCAGCCAGGCTGAGATGGACACTGATGGTTTCTGGGCCAGGATCTCTGAGCCCAGCCCTGCTCCCTGCAAGCTCTGCCAGCTGCCCTGAGCTCTGGGCAGCACCAAGGGCCTCTCCCCAGCCCAGCCCAGCCGACTCTGACCCCACAGCTCTGCTCAGGCCACTGCTCTGGGCACTGGCCCCACGGCCTCAGCCCCTGCCAAGGGCACAGCAGCAGCTGCAGCTGCCACAGGACTCAGCCCCAGCCATGGGGGAAGGTGCTTGGCCAAGGCCAAAGGAGGCTCCCTGGCTGCCCTGCTCCCCTCTGCCTGAGGTGCTGAGAGCTCTGCAGCCCCTGCTGCCATCCCATCTGCCCAGGGCAGCACAAGAGCCCTGGCCTTGGGGCCTTCAAGAGCTGCTCCTGCTCCAGGCCCAGGGCCCATCCCAGAGCTGGGGCAGCCACAAAGCTGTGCCCATTTCTGCTCATGGCTGCTCTGATGGGGATGGATCCTCAGCCATTTGGAGGGTGATGATGAATTTTACTCCTCCAGAGGCCTCTTCTTTCTTGAGCTCTTCAGTTCAGGAATTCAGTGACAAAGGCTCATAAACATTTTTGCAAAACACCTGAGCAAGAAAAGCTGAAGGTAATAATTGAAATTTTCAAGTCTTCTGTGGTAAATTAGTCACATTTCAGAAGTGTATTCAAAGTGAATATACTATATTGGAAACAATGCAGAGAGAATTGTTTTGTCCTGTTTTCTTTTCCTGTTTATTGATTGATTTCAGCAATCCCCAGTTGATATTGATCCCCAGCACCTCCTCATGGAGTTTGAACAGATATGAAACTCAAGACCCTATATGGCTGACAATCAGTAACACTTTGTCCCTGCCCCCACCCCACCATTTCCCTCACCCAGCCCCTGGCACTCAGGGCTGCTGCGGAATGGAGTCACACCCAGGGGTGTCCCCAGGGCTCAGGACTGGGGCCAGGTCAGTTCAGTCTCTTTATTGCTGATCTGGACAAGGCCATCGAGGGCAGCCTCAGTCAGTTCCCAGGTGAGCCCAAGCTGGGTGGGAGTGTGGCTGTGCTGGAGGGCCCGAAGCTCTGCAGAGAGATCTGGACAGGCTGCAGCCATGGGCCCAGAGCAATGGGATGAGGTTCACATAGGCCAAGGGCCGGGTCCTGCCTTGGGCTCACAACCACCCCAAATCCCTGGCCCTGCCCTGCCCCTGATCCCCACAGCCTGTCCTGTTTCCTTCATCCCTGCTTTGCCAGGGACTCTCTGGGACAAGGGAGCTCTGCTCTGGCTATGGAGGGAGGTCCAAGTGCAGCCACTGGAGTGGGAACCAAAACTCATCAGGTTTGTGTTGTTCTGGGGGACCAGGAACTGGTGAGACTCAGAGGCACAGAAGGTTTCTCTTCATGGCCAACAGACCACAGTTGAACAGGATACAATTTAGTAACATTCACAGAATTAAAATAACAATCACACAATTAAAAACTCTTCCCTGAGCTATGTGCAACATCCCAGCAGCATCTGAGTCCACCACACACATGGGATTTCCATACTAGAATTAATTTCAGACAAATGTGGTTATGTGATAGATATAAACACTATTAAGTTCTTGTATCACTATGATCATCCTGGAGTGGGGGCAAAACAGCTCAAACAATTCCTGATTTGCAAAGTTGTCATTGGTGGATGGAGAAGGGAGGTCAGGCTGCTCTTGGTGTTGAGGAAATGCTGAAACCAGCCTGACTCATTTCATCTCCTCCTGTCCTGGCTGATCTCCCCTCTTTCCCCTCCCACCTATTGGCTTTTGTCTCCCACCAGGCCCCCGGTGAAGAGCCTGGCTCTGTGTTCTCCATCCCCTCCTGGCTGGCACTTCCAGGCTGGGATGAGGAGCCCGTCAGCCTTCCCTGCTCTGGGCTGGACAAGCCCAGCTCCCTCAGCCTCTGCTCACAGCCCAAGGGCTCCATCCCCATCTTGGAGGCCCTTCCTAGACCCTGCTCCAGCTGCCAGACACCGTTCCTGCCCTGGGCAACCCAAACCCAGGCCACACTGACCTGGATAATCCCTGTCCTTGATGTCCTGGTCACACAGTCCTGGCCCCTTGTCCCCATGTCAGGCTCTGGGGTGGATCCTGTGGAACATCCTTTGGTGGAGGCGTTGGCTCCAGGTGGGCCGGGGGGATCCCAGGGGACAGGGACCCTGCTGGGCAGGAACAGCATTGGACTTGTTGGGAGAAACTGTGAGGGGGAGCTGGGGCAGAGTGACCAACCCAGTGACCTCACACAGTCAAGCTGGGATGTCACACAGCCCCTCTGTGATGTCACAGCCAGCTCTGGGATGTCACAGCCCATTCTCTGATGTCACACATCTGGACTCTGATGTCACAGCCAACTCTGTGATGTTATAGTCTGCTCTGTGATGTCAGACCTCTGCCCTGTGATGTCACAGCCTACTCTGTGATGTCACAGAGGCAATCTGTGATGTCATAGTTGATAAATGACCTCCCATAACCCACTCTCTGATGTCATAGCCCACTCTGTGACCTCATGATACCAGATGATAAATTGTCTCCACCAGGTGAGCTGACACCTGGAGCTTGTTCTCCAAAACCCCAGGCCTATGGAAACCACACAATGCCCATTGTGTGAGAAAGGGAACTGGAAGTTCAGCAGCCTCAGTGTCCTGCCATCTCAGCCAGGCCCACTGGAACACTGGGGTTTTCAAGTTTTCAATATTCTGGGTAAGAAGGAGGGGCAGTAACAAACCTTCCACAATGGAATTTGGAAGGGCAGACTGTGGTCTGTTCAGGATGCTGATTTGGGGAGTACCAAACCAGATACTGATTTTTTTAAGGGAAACAGCCCATAAAAACAAAGGGGTCCAGGAAGGATGGACACATTTCAATAAAGGAATCTTAAGGGGGAAGGAGCAGCCTGTCCCAGTGTGGCAAAAGATGAGCAAGAGAGGAAAATGACTGTCCTGGCTGCCCATGGAGCTTTTGTGGGAACTCAGGGAAAAAGGGCCAGCAACTCAGGAAGTGTTTAAGGATGTTGTTAGGTTATGCAGAAATAAAAGCTGAGAGGTGAAAGCTCAATTAGAACTTAACCTGGCAGCTTATGTAAAAAAAAAATACAGCAAAAGGAAGGAGAAGGAGAACCTCTACTCTTTATTGGATATAGTGGAGAATATAGTAACTAAAGATAAGGCTGAGCCTCTTAACACCTTGTTTATCTCCATTTTCAATATTAGGACACTTTGTCCTCAAGACAAGTGTTCTTCTGAGCTGGTAGATGGGCACAGGGAGCAGAACAGCCCCTGTAATCCAGGAGGAAGCAGTTGCTGACCTGCTGAGCCACTCAGATGCTCACAGGTGTGTGGGATCAGATGGGATCCATCCTAGGGGGAGGAGGGAGCTGGTGGATGAGCTCCCCAGGCTGCTCTCCATCATTTACCATCAGTCCTGGCTCAGCAGGGAGGTCCCAGAGGAGTGGAGGTGCCAGTGTGAGCCCATCCCCAAGAAAGGCTGGAAGGAGGATCTGGGGAACTCCAGGCCTGTCAGCCTGACCTGGGTGCCCGGCAAGGTTATGGAGCAGATCACCTTGAGTGCCATCACAGGCCACCCACAGGATGGCTGAGGGATCAGAGCCAGCCAGGGTGGATTTCAGTATCTGCACTGATGGTCTGGATGAGGGGATTGAGTCCACCATCAGCAAATTTGCAGATGACTCCCAGCTGGGTGTGAGTGTGGACCACCTGGAGGGTAGGAGGGCTCTGCCCAGGGCCCTGGACAGGCTGGATACAGGACCCAAACCCAACAAGGTGAGGTTTAACAAGACCAATTGCTGGGTCCTGCACTTTGGCCACAACAACCCCTGCAGCACTACAGGCTGGGGACAGAGTGGCTGGAGAGCAGCCAGGCAGAAAGGGACCTGCAGGGACTGATGGACAGCAGGCTGGACATGAGCCAGCAGTGTGCCCAGGTGGCCAAGAAGGCCAATGGCTGCTGGCCTGGATTAGGAATGGTGTCGCCAGCAGGAGAAGAGCAGGGATTCTTCCCCTGTGCTCAGCACTGGTTGGGCAGCACCTATGAATGCTGTGTCCATTTCTGAGCCCCCCAGTTTAGGAAGGCCATGGAGGGGATGGAGCGTGTCCAGAGAAGGGCAACAAGGCTGGTGAGGGGTCTGGAACACAAGAGCTGTGCGGAGTGGCTGAGGGAGCTGGGGTTTTTATCCTGGAGAAGAGGAGGCTCAGAGGAGACAGGGCAGTGTCAGGGCACAGACTGGACTTGATGATCTCCAAGGTCTTTTCCAACCTTGCTGATTCCGTGATTCTCTGAATCCACCCTTGGAGCAGTTGCAGGAGGAGCCCTGGGCCTCCTCTTCAGAAGCTCCAGCAGCCCAGGTCCCTCAGCTTCTCCTGCCAGCCCCAAAGCCCATCCTGTCAGTCCTGCAGAGCCTCTGCAGCTCCTCCTCAGTACCCAGAACAAGGAGCCCCAGAGCCAGACACAGCAGCCCAGATGTGCCCCCCTGGCCTGGGGTGCCTCTGGCAAGGGAGCAGTACCAGGCACTGCAGAAGCCTGCAGACAATTCCTGCAGCACTTGTAGGATGATCCTGCTGCCTAAGGGACGTTCCCATGGGGCCAAGTCAGGAACTGCAATGGGGAGGGGGGCCAGAGAGGAAAGGGCAAACAGGGATGGGCTGCTTGCAGGGCAGGGAACAGGGCTGAGCCAAAGGAAAAATCTGTACAAGAGAAGAGTAAAGAAAGTAGAGGTTGCACAAAGGAAATGCTCAGGGCAGTTTGGGGGTGGCTGCCAGGCAGCCCTGGCTCTGAGCAACAGTGTCTGCAGTGGGACAGGAAACTCCCAGCTGATGGGAACAAACTTTCTGGCTGGGTGCAGAGGCCTGGACAAACCTGAGTGGTTTCCCTGGTGTCCCCCAGCCCTTGCTGACCCCAGGGGCTGATGGCATTTGTGCTCCCTCAGGTTCATGTCCCCACAGCAACAGCATGGGGGTGCTCCTGCCTGCTGTGTGCAATGCAAACAGGGGCTGCTGAGCCAGTGCTGCCGTGTCTGTGCCTGCAGGGATGGGGCACCTGTGTGAGCTGGGGGAGAGGCCAGGGCTGCAGAGGGGGGATGTTGTTGGCAGCTCCATGAGGACGTTCTGGGATGCTGCCCTGGGCTGTGCAGCGCACTGGGGATGGATCAGCCCCTGCTCTGCTGCTCCTTCCCGTCTGCCCCAGGGCCCTTGCAGAGCCCCAGCCATGCTGTTTGCCCCCAGCCTGCCCACGGCCAGCCTGGGGCTGCTCACGGGGGTTTTCTGTGCTGAGCATTGGCCCGGGTGTGTTCTTGAGAGAGCCTGGGCAAGGAGCCTGGAGCCCCCAGGGCCTGGCCTGAGGCGTCAGCACTGCCCCAACAGTGCCCATGGCCTGTCCCTGCTGCAGCCCCGGCACTGCCACCCCCAGGGCTGTGCCCGGCCCCGAGAGCACTCAGGCCCTACAGCAACACCAGGGCCACCAGGGCAGCAGGGCAGGGCCACGGCAGCAGCACTGGCAACACCAAGTGCTGCTGCTGCTGCTGGGCACAGCTGCTGGGCCAGCCCTGATCTGCCCCCAGCTCTGCACACAGACATTGCTGCTGCAGCTCCAGAGAAGGCAACAAAAGGGCATCTCTGCAGAAAACTTTGCTGTGAGGTCATTTAGTTCCTTTAAAGCCACCAAGAGCGCAGCCCCTCATTGACACAGTCTGTGGCCACAGGGAATGTGGAGACAAAGAAAAGGAGAAAAGGCACAAGGAATGACATTTCTTTTTGGACAAGATTTAGTAAGTAAAACAAAGACAAAAACCCACAACGAAACAAAAAAGATCAAAAATCACTTTTATCACCCATAACTGGCTGGAACTGGGAAGCAATTTAATGTACCTGAAACCATCCAGTCATCAATGTCCACACTGCAGCCTTGAGTTCCTGGTTCCTCAGGCTGTAGATGAGGGGGTTCAGGGCTGGGGGCACCACCGAGTACAGAACTGACAGGGCCAGATCCAGGGATGGGGAGGATATGGAGGGGGGCTTCAGGTAGGCAAATATGGCTGTGCTGATGAACAGGGAGACCACAGCCAGGTGAGGGAGGCAGGTGGAAAAGGCTTTGTGCCGTCCCTGCTCAGAGGGGATCCTCAGCACAGCCCTGAAGATCTGCACATAGGAGAAAACAATGAACACAAAACAACCAAGTGCTAAACAAAAAGTAACTGCAAGATATCCAAATTCCCTGTGAGAGTTGGAGTGTGAGCAGGAGAGCTTGAAGATTGGGGGTACGTCACAGAAGAACTGGCCCACGGCATTGCCATGGCACAGGGGCAGGGAAAATGTATTGGCTGTGTGCAGCAGAGCATTGAGAAAGGCACTGGCCCAGGCAGCTGCTGCCATGTGGGCACAAGCTCTGATGCCCAGGAGGGTCCCGTAGTGCAGCGGTTTGCAGATGGACACGTAGCGGTCGTAGCACATGATGGTCAGGAGGAAATAGTCTGCTGAGATGAAGAACACAAAGAAAAAGAGCTGAGCAGCACATCCTGTGTAGGAGATATTCCTGGTGTCCCAGAGGGAATTGTGCATGGCTTTGGGGACAGTGGTGCAGATGGAGCCCAGGTCAGCGAGGGCCAGGTTGAGCAGGAAGAAGAACATGGGCGTGTGCAGGTGGTGGCCGCAGGCTACAGCGCTGATGATGAGGCCATTGCCCAGGAGGGCAGCCAGGGAGATGCCCAGCAAGAGGCAGAAGTGCAGGAGCTGCAGCTGCCGCGTGTCTGCCAATGCCAGCAGGAGGAAGTGCCTGATGGAGCTGCTGTTGGACATAGCTGGGGCTGGGCATGGGGATCTGTTCATGGAGAATGGACAGTCAAGATTTAGAGGAGATATCTGAAACACAAAACCATTTCCCACACACCCTCCCCCGGGTGATGATCTTTAGTGTTTTCAAGTTCGGGGGTTTTCTTTTAAAGCTCTGTCCATGTCTCTCCTGGTATTCTTGGATATCAGAATCTCACAGCATTCGGTCTGCACTCACGGAAAATACAGCTAATACTGGGAGTCAAAGTGATAAGTGGACAGTGAGGGGAGATGGTCTGTCATTCTGACCTCTTCAGATTTATCTGGACCTTAACCTTCCTCATGTGCAGGGTGATCACCTTCCCATGTTTCCCCTAAAACGTCACCGGGTACTGCTGAGAGCAGATGGATCCACCACAGACCAACTCCACTTTTGCAGCCAAGGACTCACTTTGCTCATTTCACCAACCCAGCAGCATTTTCAGTGTCACAACACCTCTGCCTTTCCCCATCAATCTTATAACTCAGAGATGCTCTAGGACAGATTTGCACTCTGGATTGAAGCTCCCAGCTTGGACTGAAATCTCAGGGAGACTTCCAAGTGTCCTTATGATGGCATTGGATGAAGGGAGATGCAGCTCCTTCCCTGGCTGCACTGACAGCATTGCCCAGAGCCGGGCACTGGGGACAGCGTCACCCTGAGCCAGCTGTGCCCCCTGCCAGAGCCCCAGGGCCGGGCAGCTGCTCCCAGCCCTGTGCTCTGCAGAGGGAACTGGGCCCGGGGCTGCAGAGCTGCCCCACGGCTCTGCTGCAGCTCTGCCTGCACAGGAGAGGCTGCACGCCTTGGAGCCCCGACCCTGAGGGCAGAGGCTGGGCTGGGGCACAGGAGGGAGGGGGCTTGTTCAGAGGGAGGGGCTGCACTGCAGGGGATCCTGTGGGCATCTCTAAACTCTCCCTGCCACAGCATTGCTGGGTTTTGTTTCCTCTCATTGCCTGATCTTCTCTGCTCCCTGGAGATTTTCCTCCTGCAGGTGTTCCCCTGTGCCTGAGCTCTCCCTGCCAGCACTGACAGACCCGAAATCTCTGTGCAGTCTCCTTGGCCCGACAGAACCCTGCCTGTTTGCAGGGCATTGCCTGGGGGCAGGTTCTGTTTGCAGCTTGGAGAAAGGACAGCTCAGACTGAGCCTGATGGGTCCAGCAAAGGTGATGCTGGTGCTGTCCATGGGCAGAGTGGCTGAAAGCACATTAGGGATCTCCTGTGAACCTACTGATCACTAAAAGGAACAGTTCAGATTTCTCAAGCTCTTGTCAGAATTCCTAATTAATAATTCATAATCAACCTTTAGTATTTATCCCCCTCTCCCTGCCACTCTTCTGTAGTAGGAAACTGAGTACCAAGTCTTAGGAAGGTTCCTCATTTTTATCAAAATCCTTGACTTGGAAATATTCTATGACTGACCAGAACCCCTCAGCATGTCAAGACCATTTCACCTCCCCTGCACCAGAAATACTCAGAGAATGTACTCACAGGCTCTGTAGGCATTGGGATGTTCCAGCTTTAGGAGATCACTCCAGGAGCTGCAGCTGCATTGTCCTGCAGCCAGAGGTTCCTGTGACAAGGGCTGGCAGTGATTGTGCCCCAGGCACTTCTCAGCACCTTCCCAGCCCTGACTGATTGAAGCTCTCTGTGCCTCTGTGCTGTGCCCGGGCTGGCTGCAGGCAGTGCCCCAGCCCTGCTGAGCTGGCAGAAGAGCTGCTCATCAAGAGAAATGTGCTTTTGAAGCTCTTCTTGGTTACCAGGAGCTGCCTCTGTGCCAGGAGCACAGCCCAGCTCAGCAGCACAGACACAGCACAAGGACTTTAATGAGCCTCTGGGGCTTTGTGCTCAGGCCCTGAACATCAGTCCCTGAGAGAGAGCTGAAGAAACCTCTCCAGAACTCCAAGTCAGAATCCAACTCCAAAGTTTCTTGGACTTTTAATGGGTCCCACTGAGGAACACGACTGAGAAGGTGTTTCCAGGCCCCAGGCAGAGCAGAGAACTGCAGGCAGTGATGACAGGTGGGGACAAAGAGAAGCCAAGTCTTGGTGCCCTGGGGCACAGCAGGGTCTGTGCCACCAGGGGCTGTGAGGAGACACCTTGTCCTGAGGCCTTGGGGACTCCTGGCACAGCTCCAGCCAGGCTGGGCACTGTCAGCCCCTTGTCCTGCCCTCAGCATCCCCCCCATGCCCACATCCCAGTGGCCTCAAGGATCTGCTGGAAGGAGTCCCTGGGGAGCCTTGTTTAGCAATGGCCCTGGGGGCTCCTGAATGCTCCCTGCAGGGATTGCAGGTTTTTCAAAGGACTTTGGGTTTGGCTTTTGCCTTGGAGTCTCTGAGAGGTTTGTGCAACCATGGCCTCCAATTATCTGTGGTAATTAGTCCCTGGAGAGGCTTTGTCAGTAACAACACTCAGTGGGGCTCATTAATGCTTCAAGGTACTTCAGTCATTTTAAGGTACTTGTTGTTTTACTTTTTGATACAGACTCTGTGAGAGGTTTGTGCAATCATGGTCCCAATTATCTGACTTAATGAATCCCTTGAGAGCTATGTACTGACACTCAGTGGGGCTCATTAATGCTTTGAAATACTCAAGGTTTTTAAGGTACTTTGGAATTTCCTTTCTACTCTGAATTTCTGATAGGTTTTTGTGCAATCCTGGCCTCCAATTTTCTCCTCCAAGGAGTCCATGAGGAGCCTGTGTTGGGGATGGACCTCAGTGAGACCCGTTCACGCTTTGAGACACTTTGAGTTTCCTCCCTGACTTTGACTCCTGGGAAGTTTTGTGCAAACTCCTCTCAGGCCTTGAGGTTCCAGGGTTCAGCTCCAAATGCACCACAGGGCTCATTAGGATCAGGCAAGTCCTGACAAACCATAGCTCTGCCTTGATTTCCCTCTGCTCTAGTCCAGTTCATCAGAAAGGTTTCCTCTTACAGTTATGGAGAAATATTTCAATGATCTTCTGATAAATATGTATTCCTATCCTACGGGGTGTCTTTTATTGCTGTTCCTATTATACAAGATGTGACTGCAGCATTCTGTGATTGATATTGATCCAGGGTATCTGCTAATGAGGTCTGGCCTGGTCAGTGAAATTGTACCTTGGAGCTGACCCAGTGTGGACAACCTTGCCCCACATTCCCAACCCCATGTGAAAAATTATTTTTACTTTCAAAAATTTATATGCTTTTTAAGACCTAATCAAAATACAACAGAAGACTGAATAAAGAAAAGAATACAGTATCAGGAGCAAAGAATTCAGTCACCATATGCTCATCTACAAAATGGATGTTCTGTCTTCATACCTCTAGCCCCTCCCAAAGTCTTGTCAATCGACTCCTTCTTCCCTGGCCAGTGGTGGAGATCACTGTCTTACACCTTGATTGGAGGTCAGGTGCTGCCATAGTAACAAGCCAACCCTCCCAAATGCCCCAACTACTGAGGCCATCCTGTGATAACAATGCAAGGGGGAGGGGAAGGACAACTATACATCTACAAAACTTCTCTTAACATATATTTAATATTCACACCTTAAATGTGTGAGTCAATTATACGATCACTCATCTATAACAAGCCCCCCTTTTCTTTTTCTCGAAGTAATTTTGCTCGAACAATTAAGGAAAAATTACCTCTCTCTCTCTTGAATGAGTCATACCAGCATCTGTTGATGCACGCAAGGACAGTGGGAACAGGAGAAAAAAATATCTCAGGTTTTCCTTAGACACACTTATTTGGAATGGACAAAAGGGCATCCCAGAGGTCCAGTATGGCTTTGACTCCCATCTACCGTGCCTATGTGGCTGCTACCCATAGTTGGCGTATCTTAGGGGTGAGTACAGAGGCCAGATTGGTTTTTCCCTCCGATCCCTGCTGAATTAAAAGACAACTGAGGAATGACAGAGGTCTGGTCTGGCCTTTTGTCCCTACCTTACCATGCCTGCGAGGTTGCTACCCACAGTAGGGCTATGGAGCCTTCTTGGTAACAAACAAAGGGACCAACCTGGTCTTGCTCTCCTTCCTTTGTCTTATTTTCTTAAAGAAGCTGTCCCATTACCTTTTACGGTCCCTTGTGTACTTCTCCTCAACAGATGGAACTCAGCTCATTAAAACATCGGATGCTCTGAGTCCCCAGGAACACCCTCTACTTTTGGGGTGTCTTGAAAGTCCTTTTTTCTTTTTCAGCAGTTGAAATTGTTTGGTGCCTGGATTTTGATCCCTCAAAGGATGTTCTACTGGGAGTTTGAGGGTTTGCAATGAGTCCATGAATGGTGGAGGGATGGACACTTTTAGGATAGAAATATAATCATTTTTTGGTTTTGGTACAGGGGGTCTAATGGAGGCAAGATGGAGGATTCAGCCCTTCTAAGGTTTGTGCTTGTAAGACTCTGGTCAGAAGTTTCTCTCTTTTGGCATCCATCTTTCATTGCAGACCACTGAAGAAAAGCACCTTTTTAGATTGGTTCAAGGTGGTGGTTCACTATCCAACATAGGTGGGGGGCATTGGAAGAAAGCTGTTTTTCAAATATGTTTTGTGTAATTATCAATATAAGATGAAAGAAGAGGGGTAACTTGCCTTTTTGCAACAATAGTGAGAGTGCTTGTGGCTGCCATGCTGGTCAGATCCTGAGGTTTGGGTGGTGAGCATTCAAGATAACAAACAATAAACTATATGAAGACTGAACTACAGAAGAGTCCAGTTTCATCATTTAACTGCAAACCGCCCACGAATCATCCTACCCGTGTGTCCAGCAGAGACAAACAGCTGATCGGACACTTGTGTACTTCCCCTCAACAGATGCTGGTTATTCTCACCCATTAAAGCAGGAGGACAGTTCTCAAGATGGATGGTGAAAGCTTGACTCTAGTTTGTGGGCATCTTGGTGTTTTTCTGGTTGTCTTTCAGTCTCTGCTTGAGAGTCAATGTTGTTTCACCCAGCCTGGATGTTATAGTCCACTCTTTGGGTTCTTCTACTGGGCCTTTGACTCTGTTTGGATGAGTCCATCCCTGCTCTGCCAGAGGGATGAACGGTGGTGAGCAGTACCTGAAAGGACCTTCCCACTGAGGAGTTAGAGGCTGATCTCTCCGTGACTTAATCATCACCCAATCCCCAGGATTAATACTATGGATTCTGAAATCCAGGGTGGTAGTTTGAGCAATTGCCCCTTTATGTCTTAGCCCTTCTAAGGTTTGTGCTATGGACATCACTTATTTCTTGGCATTGGCTTCCCCTTCCTCATAGGTGGCAACCTTCTCTGTTGAGGTCAGGAAGGGTAACCCAAACATCATTTCATAGGGTGACACCCCCAGATCTGACTGGGGTTGGGTTCTAATTCTTAATAAGGCCAAAGGGAGACATTTTATCCTTGACATTTTGGTTTCAATCATTAGCTTAACTAGAGTTCTTTTAAGAGTGTGATTCATTCTCTCAACCTGACCAGAACACTGTGGATGCCATGGAGTGTGTAATTCCCATTTCATTCCCAGGGTTTGAACAACTTTCTGCAATATCTTTGATGTGAAATGAGTTCCCCAGTCTGAATCAATCCTGTTTGCCATCCCATATCAGGCAATGATTGATTCTAGAAGTGTTTTACTCACAACACTGGCATTGGCTTTCACAGTGGGTACCACCTCTACCCAATGAGTCACGTGATCTACTATCACTGGCATAAACTTCCACCCTTGTACCTGGGGAAGCTTGGTAAAATCTACTTGGATGTTTTGAAAGGGCCTTAAGGATAGTTCTCGCCCTCCTCTGGGTATTTTCCTCATGATTTTCTTATTCACTTGCTGACATATCACACACCATTCAGTTACATGGTTAGCTATTCTGAAAATTCCTATGCATCCCCAATCCCTTGGAAATTGATCACTTAGCACTTGTGTATCCCAATGTGTTGTTCCATGTATGCTTTCTAGTGTTTTCCTGGCAAAGGGTTTATTCAACATTTGCTTCCCTTCTGCTAATCTCCACTTCCCTTTGTTTTCTTTCTTGGCTCTTATTTTAAGGAGTTCTTCCTCTTCTGTCCCACTGAATACAGGGACTTTTTGCATTTCTCCATGGGGGGGTTATACTGATTATTAGTTTTTCTGTCTCTGATTCAGTTGCGGCAATTTTTTAGCTTCTAAATTGGCTAAATTGAATTTGTCCATGAAGCCCCATCTTCCCAAATTTTTCCTAAGCACCCTCCCGTATTTTTTTGATGTCCTTCAAATGTACACCACTGCTATTCCTCTGGCAATTGTCCAAAAAAGGTTTCTAACTCTTCTAAGACAAAATTTTTATGTGAATCAGTCCCTTTCCCTTTGAATTTAATAGCCCCTCTCTTCCCAAAATTTTTCCAAAGATTATGCACCACTCCAAAAAGCGTATTTTCAGTCTCATATCAGAAATATTTGTTGTTCTTCATTTTTTGTTCTAATATTTCCAGAGCTCGTTTTAGGGCATACAACTCACACATGCTTGGGCTGACCAGTTGGAAGGGCTTTTTCTTTTCAAAATGGATTTTTACTCTGGCTGTCTCACCAACCCTTCATGACCACTATGGCCCTAACCCTTCACCTGATATTGGACAAATACCCTGTGCCCCTTTATTACCCATGAAGATCCATCAATGTACAATCATCTTCCACGTTGGAGTGGTTGATCTGTTAGGTCCTCTTTTCCTTTAGTTTGATAGTTTATAACCTCTAGGCAATTATGTATTAGTGCCTCATCTGGTTCTCCATACAAGAACTGGGCAGGGTTGATTTGGTTACTCACGATTAGCTCTAAATCACTATTTATTAAGATGGCTTCATACTTTAGCACTCGGGAGTCACTGAGCCATTTCTCAGCCTTTTGGCTCAGGATACTCCTTACTGAGTTTGGGATATGTATCTTCAATTTTCCCCCAAAGGTTAATTTTTTGCTTTCTGCTATGAGTAGGGCAGTCACTGCCACAGCCTGAATGCAGGTTGGCCACCCCTGGCTGACAGGGTCTAGCAGTTTTGATAAATAGGCCACTGGTTTCCTGGATCCTCCCCAGTCCTGGGCTAACACTCCATGTGCTACCCTTTTGTCCTGGTTCAGAGCAAATGTGGGAGAGAACCCCCAAAGGGGCTCCTGTAGGAAAGCAGATCCAATCGGTCCCTCCCCCCAACTGGTCCGGGAGAAAATACCTCCTTGGAGAAAAGTGGGAAAAAACTGTTTATTAAACAATAAAACCTAAACAATATCAAACAATAAAACCCCTCGCCGCTCCAAAAGAGATGACAAACTGAGAAAGTCCCCTCCCCGTGTTGCAGCTCAGCTCACTCAGTCTCTGATCAGTCCCTCCGGTGCTGGAAATGCCATGGCCCAGGCCTGGCCCAGTGGGCCACAGGTGCAGTTGCCGGTGCTCCCCTGGGTGTTCAGTCCAGAGCAGGTTTCAGGAGATCCAAAGAAAAGGGAAAAATAGAAAAAAACCCACAGTGCAGGAACTTCTTTGCCTCAGCAAGCTAAAACTAACTAAAAGCAAAGGAGTGCTCTGTCCTGCTGTCGTTCCATCTGCAGACAACCCAGTCCAGGAGCAGGAATGTGGAGGAGTGAGAGCAGTGTCTGAAAACAAACTGCGCGCTTCTTCTTTCCCCACTTCACTCTCTGGAACAAGCCTTAAAGATGCAAAACTTATTATTCAGCATAACAGAACAAGATGATTGGGGATAAAGGCTTCATATAGTCAACCCAGGACATTCTGCAAGGCACCATGAGGAAGCTTCTTTCCTCACCCTGAGCTGTGAGGAATGCCTGGTGTCTAAGGTGCATCTCTCCAGGCGATTGCTGCAGACCTCTCCCCAGTAAGCTCACAGGTCTCCAAACACACACTGGAGTTGTCTGGGGCCATTCCTTTCAGCACCTCTGACTCTCTTCAGCTCACCAAGGCAACCACCCCCTGGCAATGGGGCTCCATGGAGCTGCTCTCAGGACATCCCCAAGAGGTGGGGTGTGCCCCAAAACCACCTCAGAAACAAGAGATACCCCAGTATCTCTTCATGAACATGGAATATCCAAAAACTCAGTAACGGACTTCCCCTCCCTTCATCATTCCCAAATTTTGGTGGTCTCATTCCAGACCCCAACCCACCTCCCCAGTCCCAACCCCAACCCATCCCACCCCTCCTGGACATCAAGACCTCCTTCCCAAGACATATTTCCCCCATTTCACACCTCCCAAACCCCATCCCACCCATCCTGCCCCACCCAATGCCCATCTCACCCCTCCTGATTTGCATCCCACTTCACCCAATCCCCTTTCAAGCCCATTCCACAACGAGGGGCTGTGGAATTGAGGAATTTTGGGGTGGGATTGAGTAGTTTTCAGTGGCATTGAGTGTTTTTGAGCTGACAGATCAATCCCTCTAATCTTTTGGAGTTCCAAGAAATAAAGACAACCAAACACAATACCTCCAAAACCCCCCATAACCTCCCAGATATCTCCCAGAATCCAAGTGCCCCTCAAAACACAAGTAAAATGCGAGGCTTTAGATGCCTTTGATGAACTGGGTTGATTTTTACCCCAATTTTCTGTGTTTTGAAGGGAGGAAGGTAAATCAAAAGATAATGAGAGGCAAAGAAAAAGGAACACAAATCACTTCCCACTGTGTATCACTGAAGGAATGTGGGTCACCAGGGCTCTGACAAATGTGGGTCCTCCGATGGGGATGGAGATGGAGCAGTGCAAAAGCTCTTCCTGCAGAACACAAATCTCTTCCCAGGGCTTCTATACCAAGGTGCCTCCGTTGGTGTCTGACAAATGTGGGAATGAGCTGGTCTGAGAAGCTCTTCCTTCCCACACTGGGGACACTACCGGTGGGCCTCTCCCAGTGTGGGACACTCATAGGGCCTCTCCCAGTGTGGATGGGTGGTGATGAGGTTGGAGTTCTGCTTGAAGCCCATCCCGCAGTCGGGGCAGCGGAAGGGCCTCTCATTTGTGTGAATCCGCTGGTGCTGGAGGAGACTGGAGCTTCTCCGAAACCTCTTCCCACACTGGGTGCACTCACAGGGCCTCTCCCCAGTGTGAATGCGTTGATGCCTGATGAGTTCTGAGCTACAGCTGAAGCCCTTCCCACACTCCCCACACTCGTAGGGCCATTCCCCAGTGTGGGTCATCTGGTGGCGGATGAGGCAGGAGCTCCTGCCTGAAGCTCTTCCCGCACTCCAAACACTTGTAGGGCTTCTCCCATCATGAAGCTGCTCGTGGCCACCAGCTCTGAGCTCTGGCAGGAGCTCTGTCCACCTTCCTGGCTCAGGGTGGGTCTTTCCTCCTCAGAGCACCCTGGGCTGGGTTTGGAGCCCCTCCTCCTGCAGGATCTCTGGGCCTTTTCTTCCCCATTGGATTTTGTGCACTGTGGAGTCCCTCAAAATGGCCTCTTCCACGAGGTTCTGCTGGAGGGATTTGTCCTCCTGGTCTCCATCCTCAGCTCCTTGTCTGGGGAGGAAGGACAAGGAGAGGATGGGATTTGCCACTGTGCCAGAGGGAAGGGGAAGGAGATCCCCCAGTGCATCCCCAGCAGGATGGGGTTGGCAGCAGGGTTGTCCTGCAGCCAGGGGCTGTGCTGGGCTGGGAGATGGAGCAGGAGAGAGGGGAAAGGGCACTGACTTCCTCCTCACCTGCCTGGGTGTCCTGGGGCATCTTCCTCTTCCTCGCAGCCTCCTCCTCCATCTAGCAAAGGTTTGGGGATGGGAAATCCTGTTTTGGGAGGAAAACAAGGGATGAGCACATTGAATTTTTTGTACTGGTTTGAAGGCAAACCTGGGGAAAGTCTAAGCCAGAATTACAATTTATTAAGAAAATGAAGATCAAGGCAATGATGCAGAAACTGCCTTAAACTGACAGAGTCAGGATATAACCTGACACCCTCTTGGTCAGGGTGGTGGCTGCAGTCCCATTAAATGGTTGCTGCAGTCCTGTTGGAGGGGTGAATGTGATTCTGTCAGAGCAGTGATCCTGTAGAAGGGTCTGGTCTTCCTCTGAATGTCCAGTGGTGGTTATGGAGCTCTTGTCCTCTGGGAATCCAGTAGGCAAGCTGCTCCTGGTGTTAAAAGCCTCAGCTTATATCCAGGTAGGAATGCTTTGATCCTTCCCTTGGGTGGAGCATCCCACAATGGGATGATGGAATTTTATCAGTCCTGCAGTGACACTCAATGGCCCATTCACAGAAGATATCTCCCCTGGAGGGCGTTATCAGGGCTGAGTCATGGAAGAGATAAAGAACACTGTCCCGCCTGTTTATAGCAGTTGATGAAGATGGGTATTGAAAACATGCATTTGGTTACATCTTGCATTGCAACCTGAAACAGTGGGGTAATCCCTGCTTGGGGGGGGTGAACACCACCCTGCTTACCCAAACATGCTCAGGTGTAAAACCCCCACCCTGGGAAGGCCACACACACAGGGGACAATGTCACACTTGCCCTGATCCAGGGGAGGTCCCTGTCCCTGTCATTGCCTTGCTCTGCTCCCCCCCCCATTTCTCTTTCACTAGGCATTGGGGTTCAATAAAAATGAAAGAATAATTTTCACACCTTTGGGGCAGAGTTCCCTGTCAATTTTCTTAACCAGACTGGGAGCTACACAGAGGCACTGTTTTGACCCCTTCCTTTTCATAATCAGCATGGTTCATTGGGCTGAATTTCCACTTTTCTTGGAGGAACTCTTGGAACCTGCCAGTCCAGCTGAACAGGAGCTGTGAACTGATGGACCAATGGAACTTGGAAGTGTAAAGAAAAATTGTCCTTCTACTGTCAGTTTATTAAATTTTTGGGATTTGTTTGCATTTCCATCACAAGTGACTTGTGGGAAGAGCAAATTCAAGGCATTTTATGTAGGGTTAAGTTTGATTTCTGACCAGAAACAATTTTTCTTTGTGTCCAGAGCCCAGTGGATGCTTGAGGGGTCTCTGAGCCCCTCTCCCCTGGGGGATGCTTGGAGGGGGGCTTGGGGGTTTTCCCTGTCCCTCCTGTCACCCCAGGCCATTCCCCAGGGGTTTCCCTGTCCCTGTCTGTCCCCCCAGGCCATTCCCAGGGGGTCTCCATCATTCTCACCCCAGGGAATGCCTGGGGTTCCTCCCTCTCACCCCTGTGCCAGGGGATGCTCAGGGCAGTCTCTGTCCCTCTCAGCCCAGGGGATGCTGGGGGGTCTCTGTCCCCTCACCTGGGGGATGCTTGGGGGTCTCCATCCCTCTGGCCTCAGGCAATGCCTGTGCAGGGCTGGGGACCAGGGGCTCTGTGTCCCTCTCACCACTGAGGGTGCTGCTCGGGGCTGGGGGCTCTCCGACCTTCTCACCCCTGGGGAGGAAGGGGGGGGGTCTCTGTCCCTCTCAGCCCTGGTGTGACCCCACCCAAACATCATCGGGCTCAGAGGGACAGAGACACCCCCAAACCCCCAGAAGGGCTGAACCTGGGATTTGGTTTGGGGCTGAGGATTTAGAAGGGGCTGGAATTGGGGCTTGTCTTGGAGTTGGGGCTGAGATTTGGATTAGAGCTGGGATTGGGGTTAAGGCAAGACATGGGATTGGCTTAGGGCTGGGGTTGAGATTGGGTCTGGAGCTAGACCAATCTGGCACTGGGATGAGATTAAATACAGAACTGTGAGTGTGTCTAAACATGGAGTGAGATTGAGACCAGGATCAGGGTCAGGTTTGGGACTGAGCTCACCCAGAGCAGAACAGGGGGGATGTCACTGTGGGATGGTGTGGGGAAAAATAAGTTTTTGAATGCCAAGGTTGGGGAATCCTTCCACCTGGGTGCATCTCTAGAAGTCACCTGATGTGAATAAAAAAACCTCCAAAAAATCAATTTAAATAAAAAAAAAAGCCACCAGGAGTTTCTCATTTCCAGTCTCATCCCTCTGTGGTTCTGGTGTCCCCCCCCATCTCAGGGCTGTTGGGCATCCCATGGGTCCTGGGCAGATCCCCCCTCTCCAGGGTCCTGCTTAGGGATTCTGGGGGTTTTGGGGTCCCAAGGTCCCCCTCCAGCCTCCCCTCAGTCCAGCCACTTGGGGTCCCCCCTCTTCTCTCCACCACCCTGTCCTGGTTCAGGGCAAATTTGGGAGAAAAACCTCCAAAAGGAGTTTCCTCTAGAATGCAGATTCAGCAGCCCCACCCTCAGCCAGTTTGGGAAAATATTTCTTTGGAAAAAGTGGAAAAAAACTTTATTTAACAGGCAAAGCATTTGCCAGCACAAAAGTTGAACAATATTAAGAAATAAAACCTCCTGCTGCTCCAAAATAGATGACAAACTCTGAAAAGTCCCTTTGTGGGCTGTAGCTCGGCTCACTTAGTCTCTTATCAGTATCTTATCAGTCTCTTATCAGTCTCTTATCTGTTCCTCCACCACTGGAAAATGCTGTGGTCCAGGCTCAGCCAGGTGGGCTACAGGTGCAAGCTGCTGGTGGTGTTCTGGGTGTTCAGTCCAGAGCAGGTTTAAACAGCTCCAAAAGAAAAAGAAAAACACAGTCCAGGGAACTTCTCTGAGCCCTCAGAGAGCTAAAAACTAACTAAAAGCAAAGGAGAGCTCTGTCCCACCCTCTGTCCATCCAGGAGCTGGAATGTGGAGCAGTGAGTGCAGTTTCTGAAAACAAACTGCAGCTTCTTCCTCCTCCCCTTCGCTCTCAGAACCAGCCTTAAAGGTGCAGAACTCATTTCTGGACTAAACAGACCGATGGGGTACGAGCATCATGAAGTCACCCCAGGACACGCCCCTGTCAGGGGTCAGGGGGGGTCCGTCCCCCCCTCATCTCCGGGCTGCAGAGGGGGGACCCCCAGCCCTGTATCCCCCTTCCCTCTCTCTCCCCACCCCAGGGGTCCCCATTCCACAGCCCCGGCTCTCACGGGATCCCCAAAACCAATGTCCCGCCCTGGGTCGGTACTGGGCCATCCCCACATGGACCCCCTGGGACCCTCCTGAGGGCGATCAGCTGCGGCTCCTCTCCCCTGAAAAAGCTCCTCTTAGGGGAGCCCGGAGATATCTGGGGGCTCGAGTCCGGGATCTGCCGGCTCTGAACACTCTCCAAAAAATCCTCCCGGAGACCCCTGGCTGGAATTATTTGGGAATTTAGCTACTTGAGCTGGGCTTCTTCTGGGACTTTCCAGCAGCCTTGTGTTCCTCACCTTGTGGTGAATGAACCTTGTCAGTCTTGCTGGTATCATTTGCTCCCTTTCCTCCAGTGATTTTAACAAACTTTTCAAGGAAGGACAACAAAATATTTTTTTTTCACTGGTGACTCACAACAGCCATTTTCCTCATAATTTCTCCCATAAGTTCTCCAGGAGGAAGGAGGGAGTGTTTCCAAGTTTTCAAGAGTTCTTCCAGAAAGAACCACAACCTCCTCAGAGGAGGGAACCATGCTGTTGTCAAAGGCACTTGGAGTCAGAGAACAGTGCCTAAACTCACTGTGCCAAAATAATATTGCAATATGGTTAAGAAAATTGTTAGAGAGAGATGCCTCTGCCCCAATTAAGCTGCTAACGAGACCAAATCCAAAGTGGATTTTATTAAACAGTAAATGTGAGGTAGAGAGAAAGAGGGAAATAAAGAGAAAAGAGAGAGCAAGGGAGTGACAAGGGACAGAGACCTCCCCTGGAGCAGGGCAAGTGTGACATTGTCCCCTGTGTGTGTGGCCTTCCCAGGGTGGGGGTTTTACACCTGAGCCAGTTTGGGTAAGGGGGGTGGTGTTCACCCCCTGAGCAGGGATTACCCCACTGTTTCAGGTTGCAATGCAAGATGTAACCAAATGCATGTTTTCAATCCCCATCTTCATCAACTGCTATAAACAGGTGGGGCAGTGTTCTTTATCTCTTCCATGACTCACCCCTGATAATGCCCTCCAGGGGAGATATCTTCTGTGAATGGGCCATTGAGTGTCACTGCAGGACTGATCAAATTCCATCATCCCATTGTGGGATGCTCTGCCCAGGGGAGGATCCAAGCATTCCTACCTGGATATAAGCTGAGGCTTGCAACACCAGGAGCACCTTGCCTACTGGATTCCCAGAGGACAAGAGCTCCATAACCACCCCTGGACCTTCAGAGGAAGACCAGACCCTTCTACAGGATCACTGCTTTGACAGAATCATGTTCATCACTCCAACAGGACTGCAGCCACCATTTAATGGGACTGCTGCCACCACCCTGACCAACAGGGTGTCAGGTTATATCCTGCCTCTGTCAGTTTAAGGCAGTGTTTCTGTATCATTGCTTTGATCTTCATTTTCTTGTTAAATTGTAATTTTGGCTTAGACTCTCCCCTGGTTTGCCTTCAAACCAGTACAAAAGACAATGTACTCATCCTTTTTTTTCCTCCCAAAACAGGATTTCCCATTCCCAAACCTTGGCCAGATGGAGGAGGAGGCTGTGAGGAAGAGGAAGGAGCCCTGGGACACCCAGGCAGGTGAGGAGGAAGTCAGTGTCCCTTTCCCCCCTCTCTCCTGCTCCATCTCCCAGCCCAGCATGGCCCCTGGCTGCAGGGACAACCCTGCTGCCAACCCCGTCCTGCTGGGGATGCACTGGGGATCTCCTTCCCCTTCCCTCTGGCACGGAGGCAAATCCCATCCTCTCCTTGTCCTTCCTCCCCCCAGACAAGGAGCTGAGGATGGAGACCAGGAGGACAAATCCCCACAGCAGAACCTCATGGAAGAGCTGTTTTGAGTGACTCCATGGCACAGGAATCCAACAGGGAAGAAAAATCCACAGAGATCCTGCAGGAGGAGGGGCTCCAAACCCAGCCCAGGGTTCTCTGAGGAGGAAAGACCCACCCTGAGCCAGGAAGGTGGACAGAGCTTCAGCCAGAGCTCAGAGCTGGTGGTCCATGAGCAGCTTCATGATGGGGAGAAGCCCCACAAGTGCTTGGAGTGTGGGAAGAGCTTCAGGCAGAGAGCTCCCCCTGATCCAGCCACCAGATGATCCACACTGGGGAATGGGCCCTATGAGTGTGGGGAATGTAGGAAGGGCTTCAGCTGGAGCTCAGAACTCACCAGGCACCAACACATCCACACTGAGGAGAGGCCCTACGAATGTCCCCAGTGTCAGAAGAGGTTTCACAGCAGCTCCAGTCTCCTCTGGCATAAGCAGATTCACGTGGATGAAAGGCCTTTCCGCTGTCCTGGCTGTGGGAAGGGCTTCAAACTCAACTCCAACCTCATCATGCACCACCGCATCCACACTGGGGAGAGGGAGAGGCCCTACGAGTGTCCCCAATGTCAGAAGAGGATTCAGACCAGCTCCAGTCTCTTCCAGCACCAGCAGATTCACACCAATGAGAGGCTCTTCCACTCCCCCAACTGTGGAATGGGCTTCAAGCGCAACTTCACCCTCATCAGGCACCGGCGCATCCACACTGGGGAGATGCCCTACGAGTGTCCCCAGTGTGGGAAGAGCTTCACCCAGAGCTCTGACTTGACCAGACACCAACGGAGGCACAAGTAAAGGAAGCCCTGCGAGTGCCCTGACTGCAGGAGGAGCTTCGTGCACTGCTCCAGCTTCATCCCCATTGGAGACCCCATGTTGGGAAGAGCCCTGGTGATCCATGTTCCCTGTGATCCATGCTGGGAAGACACCTGTCCCTTTTCCTGCCCCTGCCAATGACGTGATGTGGCATTGAAGAACATGAGGGTCTGGCCATGGCCCTGTCATTACATTCACTCCCACCTCAGGTCATTGCCAGGGGCAGGAAAGGGACTCTCTCTCTCTCTCCCTGAGGAGAAGGGTGTCCTTTCCAGGCAGGGGAAATTGTGGCCAGGAAGACCCAGTGAGTTGTGTTTTAGTTTTCCTGTAAATAGTTTTTCTTATCCCTTCTGTTACCAGTATTTTTTCTGTTCCATTTGTTCTTTATCTTGTTGCTGTTCCAAATAAATTGTTCTTATCCCAGCCCGGGATCTTTGCCTTTTGTGCTTTCCATGGGAGGTGGGAGGGCAGCGAGGGCAGCGTGGTTTTAGTGGGAGCAGGAAATTGGGGAATCCCATTCCTGAACCCCGGCCCGTGGAAACCGAGCATCCCAGCTGGTCCCAGCCCTGGTGGCCATGGCAACAGCCTTGGGAGTGGGTCCCTGGCTGGGGCTGTGGGAACTTCTTCCCTCTGGTGCCCAGGGACAGGAGTGGAGGGAACGGCTGCAGCTGAGTCGGGGCAGGCTCAGGTTGGATCTCAGGAAAAGGTTTTTGCCCAGAGGCTGCTGGGGCCCTGCCCAGGCTCCCCAGGGAAGGGTCCCAGCTCCAGGGCTCTCTGAGCTCCAGCAACGTTTGGACAGCGCTGCCAGGCCCAGGCTGGCATTGTTGGGGTGTCCTGTGCAGGGCCAGCAGTTGGACTCGAGGATCCTGATGGGGCCCTCCCAGCTCAGCCAATTCTGTGGTTCTGGGATCCCATGAGCCTGGGGATGGGGCTGCCAATGGTTGCCATGGCAATGGGCTCTGGCTGCAGGCCTGAGCTGGTGTCCGTGGCAACCACCCCTGGCATGGGGTCTCCATGGAGCTGCCAAGGGAGTGACCATAGCAACAGGGGCTGGTGATGGTTGTCATGGAAACTGACCATAGCAACAGGGTCCTGGGGATGGTTGCCTGCTAAGGATCAGATTTGTTCCAGGCCCTAAGAGGGGTTTCATGGGGACTTTCCAAGAGTCTCCAGGCTGTTCCAGAGCTGGAATGCCACAGGCAGAGACAGGGACTCCATGGAGACCTCTCACGGCTTTCTGGGGATGGTAAAGAGCCGTGTGGTCAGAGGCAGTCACAGCCATTCCATGGTGACATCCCAGGGGACCTTGGGCTGCTCAGGCACTGATCTGTCACAGGCATTCACGGGGGTTCCACGGTGACATCCCAGGAGTCCCCAGGCTGCCAAAGAGCCGGAATGTCCCAGACACTCACAGGGGTTCCTGTCATGCCCACAGTGGGAGCTTCAGGCAAAAGCTTTGTTTCTTTTTTGGAGAAACTCATTCTGAGGCATAAGGTGGAGAAATGACACCCAGCAGCCACCATGGATCCTCAAACCCCTGTTGGGCCCCATCGACTTCTAAAATTCCTTCTAAGAGAGGAGACTGGGAGCGGCTGGATCAAATCCCAGCCCCAGACTTTGTCAAAGGTGTAAAGGATTTGACAGGTGGAATTCAACTTTAACACAATTTGTCCTGAGGGATTAATGATAGAATACCAGATTAATTTATATAAATATGTCTCTGGTTTATTCTGATCATGATCAGATGGAAAGATCACTAACCAGAGTTATTTACTCCACAGTTCAGGAGAGCTATAACAATTATTAGAATATAGTGCCTTTGGAAGCCATTTTGAAGTCAACAGGGCCTTGCTGGAGTGGTTTGAGCCCATTGCAGGCAGAGCCTCCTGCTCCAGCAGGAACTGCCTTTCCTGTGCCATGAGCAGGGCAGGTCCCACTGCAGGAAAAGCCCCAGGCCAGCCCCAGCACAGGGAAGGCCTCGGGCACAAGGGCAGAGTGCCGTGCTGGGAGCTGTGCCAGGGAGAGCCTGAGGCACCAAAGGCACCTTGGCAGCAGCAGCTGCTTGCAGGCCATGGCCAGAAGCCTCCCTTGGCAGCCCGGCCTGGTGGCCACCACTGCAGAGCTGCTGCCTCAGGGCTCATTCCTGGCTGGGCTCTGAAAAGCCACTTCTGCTCCAGGAGCCTGACTGGGAAGCCATTGGCCCCAGCACCTTGGGGACAAGATATTAATGACAAAACTCTTCATGCCAGCAGAGCCAAGGCAGGGGCAGAGGAAAGGGGAGAGCCAGGCCCAGGGGACAGGGCTGCCATGGTGATGGCTGTGAGGTCACTGCCCCTGCAGCAGCCTGGCTGCCCTCAGCAGAAATTCTGGCCAGAAGCACACTGTGAGGACACCCAGAACATCAGAGAACCCACACTACAGGAATTCTGTCACTGGGGATGAGAGAGTTTCACTGGGTCAGGCTGCACAAAGCTCCTGCTCTTGGACAATTCCTGGGATGGGGAATCCACTTCTCTGGAAAACCAGCTGCAGTTTTGTGCCACTCTCATTGTAAAATATTTCCTCCTTCTAAGAAATGTAAATCCATCCTGATTCAGTTTACAAATATTGACCTTTCTTCTGTCACTGCAGTATTTGGAAGAAAATAACTTTAATCACTATTTTCCCATTCTCACAGACCTTGGAGAGGACCCAAAGATCTCACAGGATGGGGTTTGGAGGCCTCATCACATATGCAGCAGGGAGAGGCTGAGGGCTCTGGGGTCAATTGTGTGGAGACTGAGGACAGAAAAGGAGTAGCCTAGGAGGGGCTGAAGGGTGGTTTCAGAGATTCTGGAGCTTTTCTTCATAGTGGGAATGAGCCTGAAGAAGACATAATGGCACCAAGGGAAGCTGGGGAGGCCCAGAGTGGACACCAGGAGAAAGAAATTTCCCTCCCAGGGCAGTGCTGTGGTGCAACACGTCCCCAGAAGGAGCCCGGAGCAGCCCAAGGCTTTGGGTGGGCAGGCAGAGGCAGGCAGGAGGCAGAGCTGTCAGCAAAGGAAGGGGGCAGCCAGGTGGGGCAGCTGGGGGATGCCGACAGCCTGCAGGGACAAAGGCCCAGGTTTGCTCAGCATCAGAGACACCTTTCCCTTGCTTGTCCACACCTGTCATCACTGCCACCAGTGTTCTGCTCTAACTGGAACCTGGGGAGACTTTCTCAGTCCAGTCCCTCAGATGGATCTATTGAAAGTAAAAGAAACTTCAGTATTCAAATCTCACTTTGAGTTCTTGAGAAGATTTTTGAGCTCACTCTGAGGAACTGGGTGTGATGCAAAGAGCACCAAAGCCCCAGAGGGTCATTAAAGTCCTTGTGCTGTGTCTGTGCTGCTGAGCTGTGCTGGGCTCCTGGCCCAGAGGCAGCTCCTGGCAAGGGCAGCACTGCAGAGAGACAGCTCTGGCCAGGAGCAGCTCCTGTGCACAGCCCAGCAGGGCTGGGGCACTGCCAGGGCCCCTCAGGGACACCAGCAGGGCACAGACAGAGCTCACAGGGGCTCAGCACTGGCAGGGGCTGTGGGATGTCCCAGAGGGGGCTGTGTCACAGCAGCACCTCTGTGGCTGTGTCATGGAGGCACAGAGCAGCTGTGATGTAAGCAAGGGGGCTGTGTGACAGCACAGAGTGCGTTGTGTGAGGTCACAGATTGGGCTATGACATCACATAGTTTGTTGTGTGAGGTCACTGAGCAGCTACAGCATCACAGAGGGGATTCTGTGACATCACAGAGCTGACTGTGACATCATAGAGTAGGGGGTGTGGCCATGGAGCAGACTCTGCCATCACAGAGGGTGGCTCTGTGACATCAGAGAGTGGGTTGTGACATCACTGGGTGGCTGTGTAACATCATAGAGTAGGCTGTGACATCACAGAACAGATTCTGGCATCACAGGGTGACTTTCTACCGTCACAGAATCTTCTGTGACATCAGAGTACTGCTGCATGACGTCACAGGGGCAGTGTGACATGACAGGAGGCTGTGTGATGTCACAGGGGCTGAGCGACATCACAGGTGGTTTTGTGACATCAAAGGGGCTGTGTGACATCACAGGGGCTGTGTGACATCATGGGGGCTGTGTGAGGTCACTGGGGAGGTCACTCTGCCCCGGACCCCTCTCACAGTTCCCCCCAGAGAAGTCCAACGCTGCTCGTGCACGGCGGGATCCCCTGTCCCCCCAGGTCCCCCCACCCGCAGCCTCCCCCAGAGGATGTTCCACGACAGCGACCCCAGAGCCCGACATGGGGACAGAGGTTTGGGACCCTGAGGGGTGGCACAGGGGGACAGGGACCCCCCAGCAGCGTCCGCGTGTCCCCCAGGGCCAGGGCCAGAGCCAGGGCCAGGGCTCCTTCACCCTGTTATGAACGAGGCCTTGAGAGCGCTGAAAAAATCCCCGGCAAGGGATCAGCAAAAACCAGATTGAATATTAAGGGACAGCAGCACAAAGTTCCTTGGCAAGAGTCACTGTGGTCCTGAGTGGACACTTCAGGCACACCAAGGAAACAAAGCAAGAACAAAACCAAACCAAATCCAGGCAATCAAACCAGAAATGAGCCGGTAACTGTTCCTGTGTGTGGATGACAACAGGACAGTGAGGGCAAGGATAAAAGGAATATGACCCAAAAGCTTAACAGAACTCAAACATAACAGGACTTAACTTATACCTTAACCTTAAGTGATAACATTAACCGCACAATGTAGCAAAAGAATAGCACTTAACAGTATTTAACCTAACTTATAACTTATGACTTTGCAATTTAATAGAGGAATAACATTTAATATTATTTAACTTAGCTACTAACTTATATTAAACATAACAACTTAGCAAAAGAACAACTCTCAGAAGCATTTAACTTAGCTTAGACCTTGTGATTTACCCTTCCCTACAGGCCTGACTGACTCAGCTATCCAAGGCACTCAAACCCCTCAGAGAGCAGCATTTCTGCCGCATTTCCCCAGTACAGGCACTCCTGTGTACACACAGACACAAAGAGTCAGTGCAAGGCACCTGTGAGCAATTCCCCTGAGGGCAGGGAATGCTCACTGTGGATCCTTTGGCATCTCCCCAGTGGGTGAAGGGTTGAGCCTGGAGGAGTGGGGGGATCAGCCCAGGCTCCGTCCTTGTTCAGGATCCCCGAGTGCAGCAAATGGGAGAGTTCCTGGCTGGGAGAGGCCCCACTCAGAGGGAGTCGCTGGCCCAGGAGAGCTCCGAGGGGTTTCTTTTGGAGCGCTGTTTGCAGGGCCCCAAGAGAGGGGCTTCAGTCCCAGCAGTGGTTCATCCTGGCTGCACTTGGCATCAACAGCTTTCTTTGGCACTGTGAGAACAGGGATGTTGTGCCACTGAGGAGCT
>JALJVW010000241.1:33706185-33756333 GCA_024865655.1 Emberiza elegans | reverse complement strand
CACATCCCCATTTGTCTGTTTAGCCCAGAAATAAGTTCTGCACATTTAAGGCAGGTTCTGAGAGCGAAGGGGCAGAGAAGAAGGCACAGGTTGTTATCACAAACTGCACTCACTCTGCACATTGCTGCTCCTGGAGCTCTCTGCAGAACAGATGGCGAGGCAGAGCTCTCCTTGCTTTTGGTGAATTTTTAGCTCGCTGAGGCAGAGAAGAACTTCCCTGTACTGTGGGTTTTCCTTTTTCTCTGTTCCTGTTTAAACCTGCCCTGGACTGAACACCAGAAGAGCACAGGGAGCTCACAGCTGTGGCCCACCTGGCTGGGCCTGGCACCAAAGGGACTGACAAGGGACTGATAAGAGACTGATAAGGGACTGTGAGAGACTGACAAGGGACTGATAAGGGACTGATAAGGGACTGAGTGAACTGAGCTACACCCCACAGAGGGGACTTTCTGAGTTTGTCATCTCTTTGAACAGCGAGAGGTACCATTGCTTGATATTGATCATTTTTAGTGCTGGTCAGTGCTTTGCCTGTCAAATGAACAGTTTTTCCCCATTTTTTCCAAGGAAAGCTTTATCCCAAACCAGTTGGAGGTGGAGCAGCTTGAATTTGCTTTCTAGAGGAACCGCCTTTAGAGGATTTTCTCCCAAAATTGCCCTAAACCAGAACACTTTGCAGCACTTTCTCCCTCCTCCTCTCCCTGCCAGCTCCAGCAAAGCCATTTCACCCCTGGCACCAGCTGCCTCCTGTCCCTCGCTCCCATTTTGCCCACTCTGAGCTCCTGGAGCCGCCTGCCCGCGGAGCCGGAGCCGCCGTGGGGCCGGGTAATGGTGCAGGGAATGCTGGCAGGGATTCTTGGGCTGGGCTGGGCCAGGCCAGGTGCCCGGGGCCAGCAAAAGCGCTCTGTGCCTCTGCTCCTGCCCCTGGGCAGGCAACAGAGCACAGCAGGAAAGGCTCAGGGCTCTCAAGAAAGGCAGCCAGAGATCTCTCACCCATCATGGGCACAACAGGCCTGGAGAAATTAATAGAATTTACCATCAAACAAATGAGAGCAAGGGAATGTATGCCAAATTGTAAAAATGCACCTTCCTGACACGGTTCTCTCCTTCCTGGGCTTAACTTTATTGCCGATTCCCTCCCTTCCTCCTCCCCACACAGTGGCACAGAGGGATGGAGGTGTTTTGATTTGAAAGACAGGGATCTGCTAAGGAAGGCAGGAGCCTCCCTGGCAATGGAAAATGTAAACTCCTTCCCTCTGAATTACCGTAATTCTGAAAATAAGGGGCTCTCAGGCAAAGACATCAGAATATGAAAGTCAGTTTTTTATTAGTATAACAAATAATAAGAAAAGATAAAAAAAGTCTCAATCTGAAAAAACAAACCAGCCCCCCCCAGCGCGGCGCTGCCCCGAGCAGGCCCAGCCCCAGCCCCGCCTCTCCCGGCGCTTTCCCCTCGCTGCAGTTCCGGGCACGGCCGGCAGGGGCGCTGGCGGCAGCGGCAGCCGGGTCCGGGCCGGGCCGGGAGAGGCGAGCTCAGGATCCCGGGCACCCGAGCAAGGGGGACAGGGCCCTCCGGCACTGAGCGGTGACACTGAGGTGCCCATGCCGGGGCTGCTCTCACAAGCACGGGCTCCCCCCACAACCCCACAGCAGGAGAAACAGCTCTGGGCTGGGTTGTGGCGGTGGCAGCGAATTCCCTTCCTCAAGCAGCAGCTCCGATTATCCTCCTCCAAAGGCGACATAAAGAGCCAGCAGCTGACAGTCCCTTCTTCACAGCCAGGTGCCTGATGCCAAAAGTGGGATTCTATATAATAATGCGAACCTCTCTAGGTAGGCCCGATTATTATATATAATATGCCCAGCTAGCTCAGATGATCAAGTCTTTAGCAGAGACCCAATAGCTGAGTTAAGCAAGGGCCAAGCCACCGAGCCCCTTCCTAGCAAGCTAGTGATATCAGCCAGGTGATTTCAGCTCTTCCATGAATTCAGCTCAGCTGCTAGGAAGGTCTCCTCGGGGCAATGGCAAGCAGCAGGAGAGAGAGGGGAAGAGAATACGCCGAAGTTCCGCAGTGAAGGTTTATTCAGGAGGTCTGCGAAGGGTTACAGCGCTTCTTCTTCTCCCCTTGTAGGGGTACAGAGGGCTATTTTTATAGCCTTGGCATGGATCCAAAACCAGCCAATAGCCGCAGGTTTAAGCATATTCCTTAACTGACCAATAGACAAGGGTTACAATAGTATTGTCTTAACTGATTAAAGGACAGGGTTTCAACACGGTCGGGTCAGAGGAACAGGATAACACTTGCTCAGGAATGACTCAGCATTCAATTCTCCAAGGAGCTTTTCCTGTATCCTTGGGGTTCACTACAACCCCCTTTTTGTTTTTACTAAAAGGCATTCCCTATAGTTCTTTTAAAACAGTGAAAAGGCACGAGAACATAGCTAACACAATCACAACTACAAGGAGAATCAGCAAAATTCCCTTAACCAAAGAAGCAGCCCATCCTGTTAATCCCCAATGCCCAAAAAGTTCATTAACCCAGTCTGGAATCGTTTCTACTTTCAAGTCCTTCACGAGATCTTTCAGTTTCTGGATGTTCGCATGGATGGATTCCGATCGTGAAGAGAGGTTGAAGCAGCACATTCCTTCGAAGTCCTCACAGCCGTGTCCGTGGGCAAGCAGCAGGAAGTCGATTGCTGCTCGATTCTGGAGTGAAGCTTGTCTTGTAGTTTCTTCATCCTTTAAGAGATCACTCAGGGCTGCAGATGTAGCATTAGCTTGTTTACTGAGCCAGCACCCAAGGTGACTGATTTCACCGAGGGCTTTAGCTGCAGCTACCCAGGGTAAAAACAAGGAGACCGCAATCTTTTTCGGTTTGTTCCAATCATACAATTTAGGGTCACAATTTTCATCAAATTCAGTGTAGGACCTTTTTTGGCGTTTTGATTCGCTTTCCTTTTTCCAATTATGTAACAGGGTGATGTTTGGAGTAAGGGTGGAAAGTTTTCCAAGGGTACAGGGACCTCCCTGGAGTCGGGAGGATCCCTGCCCAAACCCTGTCACCACAGATGAGAAACATTCCTTGGGTAGTACTTTGGGATGGAGCGAGGACACAGAGATCACACGAGCCGTGTAATTGCACCAATCGTGAGGGTTATAGGCTTTGTTAATTGGTGATACATCTTTTCGATATGTGTTTTTGTTCTGGTCAATTCCTGGCCAATTACTATTTTTTGGACGTCTAAAGTAAAATTTGACGCAATATGTGGCCATGGAGGACCCCAATAGATCCAATTCTTGGGGCTCCTGATTATCATCTGGCAGAATTTTTGTCCACTCATCCCAAGTATCAACCACATTGGGTGTCTTACCTGTGGTGCGGAGAACCTCTGAGTTATAGAAAGGCCAATCATCTGCAACAAAGGGAATTCCTACTAGACATGTGGAAAGTGGGTTATCAATGCTTCCCATGGACAAACACATGTTGTCCTGTTTTAGCGTTTTTGCTAAGGTTACCCAGACATTATGACTGGGCTGAGGGCTGATCCAGCCGGAGACATGCGGTGCAGTGAAGAGCATCCAGGCTGCAGTGAGGACAGCACCAACGGAGATATTTTTCATCTTTGGGCAGGAATAGGGCTTCTGATAGGGAATATAAACAAAATTGTTATCTTTATGATGAGAGGGTTTTGCCTAGATCTTTTCCTGTTCCTGTCCTCCCCCCTTTTTCTTTTAATTTCTAAGTTATGCTAAGGGAGAAGGAGTGAGTAGAAAGCAGGAGGGGTTTTTAAAAGTTAGAGAAAAGGAACAATAGGGTATTTAAAATGCAAAAAACAGAGTAACAACACATAATTCAAAAAAACACTTTTGTGTTAAGGCTATCTATGGCTTGATGCAGCAGGATATTATGTTGTCCTCAGTTTTGTCTGCTGTCTTGTGATGGGGCGGTCTGTTCTGGTGTTAGAGGGAGTTCGGCGACGTCTTCTTCTCCAGGCCGAGCTGGTTTGGTTCTGAGGTGGTCTTGTGTTTGCCTCAGGAGAGTTCTTGTCTTCATCTGCAGGAGCGGTATTCGTAGATTCTAAGTATGGTTTTACATTTTTTCCTGGGTACCACCTTGGACCGGATGGCAGTAGCACACACGCATGTCCTCTACCCCAAGTAATCAGCTGATAAGGCCCAGAAAGTTGATGTGATTCAGGATCCTTCACAAGCACTGGTGGTTTCTCAGTAAGCTTTGCTTGGGTGGAATTTGCAAAGTGGCGAAGTATTGGTGGATCAGGCTCTGAAACTGAACAGTTCAAAAAATTGATGACATAGAGAGCCTTACAAAGTCTTTCCACTGGAGATGTGAATTTCGTGTCTCTGTTCTGCTGATTGAGGACTCTTTTGAGGGTTTGATGTGTCCTTTCCACGATGGATTGTCCTGTGGGGTTTACAGGTATGCCAGTCTTGTGTGCTATGCCCCATGCATTGAAGAAGTCCTTTAACTTACGGGAAGTGTAGGCTGGTCCGTTATCTGTTTTGATTTCCTTTGGTACTCCCAGGGTGGCAAAAGCGAGTAGAAAGTGTTTTATTGTATGCAGTGCATTTTCTCCTGCATGTGATGATGCAAACACAGCTCCTGAGAATGTGTCAACCGATACATGCATGTATTTTGATCTTCCAAACGGTGCAAAGTGAGTTACATCTGTCTGCCACAGCTGGCAGCTGCTGAGACCTCTGGGATTGACTCCCATTCCCATAGATGGTATCTGATAGGACTGACAGTTTGGACATGTAGCCACAATAGCCTTTGCCTGATCCTTTGAGAGTTTGAACATTCTCCTAAGGGCAGGCACATTTTGATGAAAAAAAACGATGAGACAGCTTTGCCTGGGCAAAGATGTCAGGAATATTAGCAGTTTCTGCAGCCATTGCTAAAGCATCTGCTTTCCTGTTGCCTTCTGCAATAATACCTTGAAGGTCCGTGTGGGACCTCACATGCATTATATGGTAAGGCTGCTTTCTGTGGGAGATTAGGCGTACCAATTTAGAGAGCAGTTGGTACAACTTTGGGTTAGAAACCTCTTTGAGAAGAGCGTGTTCTGCTCTCATAGCTATACTAGCAACATAAGCTGAATCTGTGACCAGATTAAAGGGTTCATTTTTAAATCTTTCAAAAGCTCTGACTACAGCTGCTAATTCTGCAATCTGTGGTGAACCTTGTACAATTTGTATGTCAGATTCCCAATTTTGTGTTTGGGGGTCTCTCCATGTAATCACTGACTTGTGGGAGGACCCTGAGCCATCAGTAAAGAGGGTTAGAGCTTTAAGAGGCTTTATACTTTGGATTCATTTTGGAATCAAATGGAAGGTTTCCTTAGAATTAAAAAGTTTGTGCTTTGGGATTTCAGCTGTGGTTCGACCTGTGTAGCTGTCTAAGGCAAATTGAAGACTCTCATTAGTTTGGATCAGATCCTCAAAATCAGTAAGAGTTACTGGCAAGTATATGCATTCAAAGTCACAACCTGAAAGAGAGCGAAGGCAAGTCCTAGCCTTTTTTATTAGGTGTGCTATGATCTCCTGGTAGGTGGTAAGTGTCTTTGTGGGCTGGTTACTTGTAAAATCCATTCTAATATCAGCAGAGGATCTCGAAGCTGAGAGTCCCATTGAAAAATCAGTCCATGGAATGGGGTGCTTTTCCCAGAATGATGAACTGGAAAGGCAGGCTGGCTGAGCGAAGTGATGAGCTTTGCGTGAAGACAGAGCTTCCTGGACTTTGACGATGGCACCTCTGGCTTCTTCTGTGAGAGTGCAGGGAGAGTCCAATTCCTTGGGTCCCCTAAGAAGGTTGAACAAGGGAGCAAGGTCCTCTGTTGTAATTCCTAGCAGTGGACGTACCCAGTTGATGGATCCACACAGGCTGTGTAAGTCTCTCAAGGTTTTGGGTCATCAAGTATGGTGATCTACAGGGAGTGCGATGGTCCTTTCCCGGATCTGGACTCCAAGGTAAGTCCATGGCTTGGTGTACTGGATTTTGTCCTCACGAATCTCCATCCCTGCCTTTTCTATGGCTTCAATAGTCTTTTTAACTGTGTTGTCCAAATGAGTTTTGTCTGAAGCACACACCAGGATATCATCCATATAATGGTAGATTATAGAATCTGGAAATAATTTCCGAATGGGAGACAAGATGTGAGCCACATACCACTGGCAGATACTCGGCGACGTTTTAAGACCCTGAGGAAGAACGGTCCAATGGTATCTTTTGAGCGGGGCCTCGTTGTTGAGCGAGGGAACGGAGAAGGCAAACTGAGGAGCATCTTCTGGATGTAGAGGAATGCTGAAGAAACAGTCCTTAATGTCTATGACAACAAGTTCCCAGTCTCTAGGCAACATCGATGGGGAGGGCAAACCAGGCTGGAGGGAGCCCATGTCCTCAATGACCTCGTTGATTCTGCGAAGGTCGTGGAGAAGCCTTCATCTGTTTGTCCCAGGTTTTGGTAGAACGAAGACAGGAGAATTCCAAGGGCTGTCGGACTCCACGATGTGACCTTTAGCAAGCTGTTCTTCCACGAGAGCGTTTAGGGCGCGCAACTTAACTTTAGAAAGGGGCCACTGTTGGACATGTATTGGCTTGTCACTTTTCCAGATGAGTCGAGGTGTTTCAGGAAGCGCCCCTAACTCAGTGACCCCACTGAAAAATCCCGAGTGGGAATACTTAAGGTGGCTCCCCACTGGGATAAAACGTCTCTGCCCCAAAGGGTGATGGGGGCCCTTACCACAAATGGGCGGATGGTTGCCATCTGACCTTCAGGACCTTCAACAAGGATGTTGTTCTTGCTCCTCATGGATACTGTATTTCCACCAATCCCGGAAATCATCCCTGCAACAGGTTGTAGCTCCCAGCGCTTTGGCCAATCTGAGCGAGCGATGATGGTCACGTCAGCACCGGTGTCCAGCATCCCTGGCAGGTGGGTCAACTCTCCTTTGCAGGTGAGGCCGCACTCGATGAAAGGCTTGGATGTTCCCACGACTTGTGCCCACATGGCTGTAGGGTTGAGAGGTATCTGTTCCCTGTGATTCTTTGGAAGCAAAAAGGCTTGTGCTATTGGAGTTCCCTTTGAAAGAAAAAATGGTAAGTCCATACAGTATACCTGGATGAGGATTTCTTGTCCTGGCATCACCGTAAGCACTTCTGGAACAACAAATATTTCCTTTGGACAATTAAGAGAGTCCCCTGTAATTAAAATGTCTGAGGGATCACCTTTAGGTCCATATTTACCAGTGGGAATTCTGTGGACATTGTCATTAGTAAACTCAATGGACAAAGCAGTTACCAGTTGCCGGCAGGTTCCCATCTGGGTTGTCCCGTGGGTTGGATCCTCTTCTTGTGGTCTGGAGCGCCCTGGGCTGAAACGTGGTTGGGTCTGGATGGCCTTTGATTTGTTGTCATCGCCCGGGGCCCCTGGACCGGGCTCCATAGGCGTTCCCGGACGCTGCTGGAGGCGTTGCTGGATCTGGGGTCTCTGATGGGGGTAGCGGTGGTATCGGGGGGGTGACCTCTCAGGACAGTCCTTTATGTAATGTCCAAGTTCGCCACAGTGATAGCACTTAGCTTGGTCTTTAGAAGTCATTACTGCATAAGCCCCAGAAACTCCTTCAGCAATACCCTTAGCAACTGCTTGAGCCACTGTGTTTTCAGTGGACATGTGACGCGTACAGCATTCTAGCATTTGCTCTATAGTAGGGTTTGTGTCCACGGGTAGGGACCTCAAAATGGCTTTGCACTTTTCATTTGAATTACTTAAAGCAAGCTTACATAAGAGTTCCTTCCTTGCCTCTGCACTTTCAATCTGTTTCTCCAAAGCATCTTTAATTCTGTCCACAAATTTAATAAAACTTTCATCTAACCCTTGTTTAATAGTAGAAAAATGCATTGTTGGCATTGACTCATCATGCATGAGAAGCAGAGAGGTTTTTGCTGCAGTTGCAACATCTTGTAATGCGTCTTTTGTTAAAGTTTCTAATTGGTCTGCAGGTTTTTGTAATGCACCTTCACCTGCAAGTTGGTCTACTGAAAAGTTTGTCTTATTAGCATCTGCAGCATAGGAATCTGATAATGTTTTCAAATGTTTTTTCCAATTCCTTTCCCATAGCATATATTCTGCTGGGGATAGGAGGCAATTTGCAATATTTTTTACATCATGTGGAAGTAAAACATGTGCAGAGAACATAGCTTCTAGAAAATTTCTAAAGATATGTGCACCTCTGCCATGATCTTTAGCTATATTTCTTAATTGCACTAATTCCTTATTCGAAATTGCTTTCCACATTTTAATGGTGGCTGCTCCTCCGTTCCGTCCTTGCTTGTACTCGACTGGAAATGCATTAATTTTCTGTGCAAGATCCCAATCACCAGCCTTGGTGGCCTCCATCTTAATGAGAGCCCATGGGTCTGAATGAATCGTTTCAGAATCAGATTCACTGGAGGAGGCCTCTGAGGAGGACTGTATTATTAATTTGGATTTGCGTTTTATTCGCTTAGAAACGTTTTTCAAGGGTTTCACAGGCTGGTCAGAGGGTGGCGCTATTGGCACCAGGGTAGAAGCACAGCAAACACAGGAACGGTGGGTTTTCATAGCTTGGGGGGTTTCTGAGATTCCGTTCGGGGGGAAGGAGGGGTGTTGAGGAGGCGCGGAGGGAGGGCAGGGGGGCTGAACAGCGTGGGGGTGCGGGGATAGGGGGTTGGGGAGCACACACTCCGCGTTGCCGGATTGAAATACCGCGGTTACAGGGTGGATAGGTGTTTGGACGGCCCTTGTGACGTTCCCCTGTCCCGGGACTGGCTGGGGACAGGGGGCTGAAAGGACGGGGGCGGGGAGGACGGAGCCGGCGGGAGAGGCGGGGGGCGGGACGGCAGGAGGGGCGGGGGCGGGTGCCACTACGGCGGGATGGGGGGGAGGTGCAAGGGCGGAGGGAACCGCGGGAGAGGGGAGGGGGACGGGGGCGGGGCAGGTCCCGGGTAGGGGCGGCGCGGGGAGGAGCGAACACGGAGCGGCAGCGGTGGGAGGGATGTCAGGGGGGGACGGCGGGGGCGCGGCCGGAGGGAGAGCGGGGGAGGGGGCGGGATAGGGCGCGGCGGGGGGGAGATTGGCTGAGGCCGGGAACAAGACCCTCGGAACCTGGCAAGGACAGGAAGCCAGACCAGGGGTAGGCAGGATGTGTGGCGAATTAGATAAGGAATTGCTGTGGGGGTCGGGCCCCCCAGGACCCGCGGTGGGAGAGGAGGGTGTTATCTCAGAGCCCGCGGGGACAGTGGTATCCGGGCTGATTAGCAGGGTCTTATCACTCAAGCCATTTGCATTCGAAAGGCCACTAACTGAACACGTTAACAAAAGGTTTTGCGAGTTAAAATTCTGAACGCTCTTAGTTATAACATGAAATAAAGGCAAGAAATTAGTTACAGAGAAATCTTGTCTAGTTTGAGTTATATAGAGAGTGTTGCCTATTTTGTCCCAAAAGGAATTGTCAGTAACAGTGTTCTTATCAGTTTCAGGAAATTGCGAGTTAATCCATACAACAAATTTTTTAAGACTGCTTTTTGAAAGTTTACCAGAAGAAAAGGAAAAGTTGTTAGTAGATAGAATTTCTACAATGGTTAAATAAATCTCTCTCTCGATGTCAGAAAGCTTTGGGTTATGTAAAGAGGCACCCATATTCCTTCCAACAGAAAAAAACAGAAAAAAAAGAAAAAAAACCCCCCCCAAAAAAAATCAGAACCCCAGAAGGCCGCGCGCAAATGTTAAATTATACATACCAATCCTTTGGGGCGAATTCTGTGGAAGGCGTCTGCTAGTCAGTTCTCCTCGAACAATCTATGTTCAGATGTTGGTTGTGAGGTTCGAATCTGACCGCTGGGAAAGAAGTTTCCCTCTAGAACGAAGAAGTCCCTTTTCCCAGCGAAGCGGCGTTTGACAGGCAATTACAGAAACCCCGGTGGGGTTTCGATGCTCAGCTACGGATCTTCTCAGAAGGGGTCCGTCATGACGAAACGCCGAGGCGCCAAATATATATAATAAAGCGAGCCTCTCTAGGTAGGCCCTATTATTATATATATAATGCCCAGCTAGCTCAGTAGTCAAGTCCTTAGCAGAGACCCAATAGCTGAGTTAAGCAGGGGCCAAGCCACCGGGCTCCTTCCTAGCGAGCTAGTGATATTCAGCTTAGTGATTTGTCAGCTCTTTCACGGATTCAGCTCTGCTGCTAGGAAGGATCGCCTCGGGGCAACGGCATAGCAGACGGAGAGAGAGGGGTCAGAGAAGACGCCGTGGTTCCGCACGATGGTTTATTCGGAAGGTCTGCGAAGGGTTACAGCGCTTCTTCTTCTCCCACTTGAGGGGGTACAGAGGGCTATTTTTATAGCCTTGGCATGGATCCAAAACCAGCCAATAGCCGCAGGTTTAAGCATATTCCTTAACTGACCAATAGCTAAAGGTTACAATAGTATTGCCTTAACTGATTAAAGGGCTGGGTTTCAACACGGTCGGGTCAGAGGGACAAGATAACACTTGCTCAGGAATGACTCAGCATTCAATTCTCCAAGGAGCTTTTCCTGTATCTTTGGGGTTCACTACAGAGACTCATGCCCCCACCCAAGGGACCAAAGGCATCCAGGGGAACCTTGTGTATTTTACAAGATTCTAAGACAACTGGTGCTGTGGTGCAGACATCCACGCCTGCTGATCCGCAGGTGCTGGCTGCAAGCCGGCTAAGCAGACCTCCATCGGCTCCGGGGTCTGGAGAGAAGCTTGTGTCTGAGTGCGCCCCTCCTGCGCGCTCCGCTGGACGTTTCCCGAGCCCGGTAAAGCCCGGCCATTAACATGAACAGTCGCCTTGCAAACACTGGACATGTGATTCGGCCTACCACACCGACCGCACAAGAACATGGGGAATTTGACCTTCTGCGCATTCTTCCACCGCTTCTTGCCAGCCTGCGCAGTCCCCTGCTGTGGCTGCCCGCCCTGCAGTGCCACCCAAACTGGCTGCACAGCAGCAGCCATGGCAGCCAACTTCCGACCCGAGGGGACGATGTCCGCGCAGGCCTCCGCCATCTGGGAGACAGTAGGAACACCAGGCAGAGCCACTATGACCCTCCTACAAGCAGCATTGCAATTACACCTGACAAGGTTTGCAATCACAGCCCTCCTTGCCACAGGATCAGGCACCTGCCCCTCCACAGACGCAGTCAGCCTTGCCGCAAATGCCATGAAAGGCTCATCATCCCCCTGGACAATGGTGGCAAATGGCTGCTTCAGAGCAGCCATTTCCAGGGTCTGAACAATCGCTGCCATACCCAGTGTGCGGCTCTGGTCAAGTACAAGGGGATCGAATCCAACCTGCCCCTGCACATTTTCATAAAGCCCTGTGCCCAACAGCATGTCAGCGACAACCCCACGCCTGGGGTCCTGCGGCGCCAGCGCAGCATTCTGCACCACCGCGTGGGCCGCCAAACGAGCCCACTTGGTCTCAAAAACACCAAATTGCACAGGGTCAAAAAGAGAGTGCGCCACATGACGGAGGTCGTGAGGCGTAAGAACGTCCATAGCAACCCTCCGGAGAGTCTGCATAACCTCAGCAGACCCCAAACCATGCTGAGCAACCGCTTCACGGAGTTCCTTCTCCAGCTTATGTGAAAGGGGTTCATGGGTGTTATGAGCAACGCCCCTGAGCACAGAGAAAGCCTGGGAACCCCCTGGCAAAGCCACCGCACCTGCTGTGTCCCGGTCCTTGGGCCCCACAGGGACAAGAGGGGATGATTGACTTGGAGCCAGGCTAACACCACTTGTCCCCGCGCCCCCTGCAGCACCGGCAGAGCCAGAGGAGCCCGCTCCGCGACCCTGCAGATGCCGCAAGGAAACAGGCTCATTGATCTTGTCGGTCTTAGTTTTGGTCTCCCGCCAGAAACGCTCGGGGTGCCTCAGACGCACGGTCACCTGGCACGAGGGAAGCGTCCACAAATTTGACAAGAAAGCGCCACGGCCCCAGGCACCGACCGGCCTCCCGCCGGCCGTGTCCGCAGTCGCGCTAAAGGTAACACCCCAGCGCCTTGCCTGCGGGCAGCCCGGGCAGGGGAATTTTTTGGCGGCCGGTGCCGGCACGCTGACATAACCGGCGCGGGCCGGGACGAGGCAGCGGGGCCCCGCTGACAGGGGAGGGGCGGGATGCTGCAACAGGCTCAGCTTTGGGCACCGTCACAATTCTCATCCAGGAGCGGCAGGCCCCCTGCCCCACCCAGCCACACTTGGCTCAGAGGGCACAGCCCCACCCGGGAGCGCCGCCCGCCCCCAGCGGGGCCAGACAAATGGCACTGACGCCCCGCCCCGCGGGGAGGGGCGGGCTGCCCGCCTCAGGTGGGGCCGAAAGAGCTCCGAAAACGCCCCGCCCAAAATGCCTCCCACCACGCCCTGGCGCACCGACTGCGCACGCCCAGCAGGCGCAGGCCCAGAGACGGGCAGTTTCACCCCCCCGCGCTGAGGCCAGGCTCAAAGAGGCGGGCGAACCCGGCCCCGCCGCGCACAGGGGGAACATGACGGACACACCGCAGTTCGGACACAGAGTCGTCACCGAGTCAGACTCAGTCTGAGGCGGAGGCTGACCCTCAAAGGCCGGGAAGGCACAAAGAGAGGGCAGCACGTCCCCTGCCCCGCCGCCCGCGCGGGCCGGGGCGGGTCGAGGACGGCGTGCGGAATCCACAGAGCCCCCAGAAACCCGCGGGGCTCTGCCCCCCGGACCCGGGACCAGCTGGCCAGAAGCCCAATCCACCCCGGGGGAACCATCGCCATCCCCCCAGTCGGATCCATCCCCCAGCACACCGTCCCGGGGCGGGGAGGGGGACTCCACATTGCACAGAAACTCGAACTCCCCCTCGTCCACGTCCGAGACAGAAGGGCTCCCCTGGGAACTCCGGGGAGTACAAGAACCAGACCCCTGCCAAACCTCCTCACATTTTTTCCACTGCACCAGCAGCGGTCCCACGTCTATGGTGCAATCATCAACGAGGGCCTCCATGAGGCGGGCCCCCACGAGAGACCATGCCTCCCTGGAGAACGCCTCAGCAGGGTCCGAAAAGAACCCCCGCTCCCTGGCCCAGAGGAACAATCTCTCAAAATCACTCCAGGAAACAGAAACCTGTTTCCACTCTAGGACTCCCTTCCAGAGGTCCAAAACGAGGGAATCCTCCTCGAAACCCACAGAGGTTGCCATCACCACAAGCGCAGCAGGCAAAGCGTCAAAGAAGGGAGGACAACGCGACCTCACCGCAATCCGGACTCTGTCTCTCAGCCTAGGCTGCAGTTCGCTTCGGCGTCACCAGGTGTCGCTATAGGACACGAAAGAACACAAGCGCACACCGCTGTTCTCAAGGTGAAGGAAAAATGGGAAGTCTATTTTCTGACTCCAACATTTATAGTTTTCCAAAAGTGACAGTGGATTGGAAGGTGACAGTGCCACCTCTCCAATGACACTGGTCAAACCAACAGTCCATCAACTTTCTCCTCCTCCGTAAAGGAATGCAAAACAATGAGTTATTTACAGAAAGTGTGTGAGAATGTTCACTACAAGAATGTCAACATCAGAAGGCTTAGAAAATCTTAAAAAACAGGGTGACATCCAGGTGTATTTGTGTCAGGTTTGAGTGTGTTCTGACTTTGGACAAAGTCAAGTTTCAGTCTTCTTCTCTTTAAGCCGTTTCATGTTCTCTTCCAGTTTTATTAAGGTCAATTTTTATTCAGTATTAAACATATTACCATAAGTTCTCTTGAATATACCTCTAATGCTACTGAGGTGACATTGAATTACATTGCAACTAATTTTAAGTCCTAAGCTCATTTTGTTTAAATATGTTGGTTTACATTGCAAGATGTGGTTATTTCCTTCTAGAGATAAGACAGATCTGACTGAAGCAGCTGTTATGAAACACTGATAAACACCTGCCTTTGGATAGAAGAAGATACAGTTTGTTGGGCCCTTGATCCTCTCACAGATTGCACAGGTGTCAGTGCTTTGTGTGACTATCCACAGGACATGGTGTCACTTTGGGATCTCTTTGTTTTGTTCCCCAGCTGCAGATGCATCTCTTTGAACAGGCTGTCTGCAGCCGCTCCCTGCACTGCCTGCTCAGCCTTTAGTCCCTTCTCCTGTTCCAGCAGGGTTGCTGTGCCTTGCCCCAGGGCTGTCTCATGGTTTTCCTGTGTTTTCAGAGTTCCAGGATGAGATCTCTGGGCTCTGTCAAAAGCCTCATCTGAGCTGAGGTCCTGTGGTCTTTCCTGACGCTTTTGTGCCACATCCTGATGGGACAGGGCTGTGACCTGCTGAGGGCAAGGCTGCTCCTGCTCTGTGGCAATCAGACACAGCCCCAGTTATTCTCACAGGAGCACTCCAGCAATTTGCTGTGTTTGGGACATCTCACAGCTGCTATTATGGAGAGATTTGTTTTTGAGGTATGTGAGGGAGACCCTCCCAATGAGGGTCTGGGCTCTGGCCAGGCCCTGGCTCTACCTGGTTGGAGAATTGCCAACAAACCCAGATGTTTTCTGCCTCAGAACTATATCCAAGTCTCTTGGCCTTGGCAATTTGCCCCTATACCAATAGGACAGCTGAATCTCTTTTCAAGGTGAGCTTGGACACCTTTTTGGGAATGGCTCTCCAGGTCCTCACTGAAATGAGGTTTGGCAGCTGCTGCAGGCTCTGGGTGATGGTGCAGTGTTTAGGACATTGATAATCATCCAATTTCACAAGTGTTATTAATTACATTAATTATCTGACTTATTCTTGATTACTGTCAGTTTCTTGTTTCACTGCATGTATTGTTTTGTTTTGATGTTCCCTTCATGTTCATAGCAAGAGACATGCTTGTTATCTTTAAAACAAAAAGAAAGGGGAATTGTCTTAACAATGCAATATTTATACTAGAAGTATTTTAAAGGCTTTTCTGTAAGTGTCACAGTGAGGGTGGCTGTGACAAACCTCTCTGGTTTTCTGAGTTCAGGCCAGGGTGGTGAAAATGAATAGGAGCGGGTTCGATGGAGCTGCCCATAAAGAACTTTCATAAAGGGTGAGAAACAACAAACGTGGAGAAGCCGTGCACAGTAAGAGGGGCAGGATACAGAGACCCCAAACAAAGGGGAAGCAACAATAGATACACTCGGGGGTGGAACATTCTAGAACTGTAACCATATGGGGGAAACAAGTAAGCACTAGGGGAGCAGAACTTGGGCAACTTAACATAAAAACACCAAAGGCTCACGGGGGAGCTCTCAGGCTGGCCCTGCATTAAACAAATGATTCCCAGGGCTGGAAAGCAATGCCTGGCTCTTTTGGGGTAAAATCCAGCTGAGTGTGAGTCACAGCTGGGCCAAGTCCCACACATGAGGATCTCCAGGTGAGTGTGCACTGGCCAGGCCTGGCTGATTTATGGACTGAGGGAGTAGGCAGAAGCAGCAGCTTTGGACTGGGTTATGGCACTGGCAGCGAATTCCCTTCCCAAAGCAGCGGCTCCGATGATCCTCCTCCGAAGGCGACATAAAGAGCCAGCAGCTGACAGTCCCTTCTTCATAGTCAGGTGCCTGATGCCAAAATTGGGATTCCTCCTCAGCACGTGCCAGCTGTTCTTCCTCCTCTTCCAAGGGCAATCCAAAAGTGTCACATTCAGGCCAGTTCGTAATGAATCCCAAGATCCCAGGCCGATTTGTATTTCCAGTTGGAGCTTGTTGCGTCATGAGGGCAATGGACTCACTGCAGGCACCATCGGGAGCAGGATGGATTGCAGAGACTTTTCCTTTGCAGCCCCAGGCCAGCGTTGGCACTGGGGATGAAGAGGCACCGAGGTGACCCTGAGAGGAAGTGCAAGGCACAGGGTGCAGCTGAGCAAGGACAGCGCTGGGCTGGGCTCAGAGGTGAAGCTGGCACTGCCCAGTGTGGAGAAGGTGCTTTCTGGCCAGAACCCCCCGGCCCTCACCGCGGCCCCCTCCGCCCGCAGCGAGCCCCGAGCTGGGGCAGCACCGACCGCGGGGCCCACCTGGGCTGGAGCCATCTCCGCTCCGCAATGGCACTAACGGGGACCCGGACGCCACCGCTCCGGTCCCGGGCAGAACCAGCGGGCACGGCCACTGCTTCACACACTATAGGAGCCGTCGGTGTGGAAGGGCTTTGGGTCGTTTTGCCCTTCATACGAGTGGGAAAGCGGCTGTTCTCAGCGAGGAGAGCGGCGGAGGCGCCGCTCCTGTCCCTGAAACATTGCGGTGGGAAAATGGGCCCGCACAGGGGGAGCTGGGGAAGAAGCGCAGCCCCGGGGAAGCCGCTCCTGGGGCTCCCAACAGTGAATTCCCGCAGGGATTCTGGGGCTGGGCTGGGCCAGGCCAGGTGCCCGGGGCCAGCAAAAGTGCTCTGTGCCTCTGCTCCTGCCCCTGGGCAGGCAACAGAGCACAGCAGGAAAGGCTCTGGGGTCCCCAGAAAGGCAGCCAGAAATCTCTCACCCATCATGGGCAGAACAGGCCCCGACTGGGGAACTTAAATTTAATTAAATTTATTATCAAACAAATCGGAGCAAAGGAATGAGTAGGCTGCCGAATCCTAAAAATGCAGCTTCCTGACACTGTTCTCTCCTTCCTGGGCTCCACATTATCCCCGATTCCCAGATTTTAATGGCTGGGCTGGAGCACAGCAGGAATTGCAGTGCCCTCGGTGCCAGTGCCCAGCACAGCTGTGACATTCACTGTTCCACTGCCCTGGGTCAGACTGCACAGGGCTGTGGCTGCTCACTGGTGACACCTCCCACCCAAAGGCCATCAGGTGTGGGCCAAAGCCCTCAGTGCTGTGCCTTGGTACACAGTTGGCTCCGTTAAAAGCACAGGCTCTCCGTGGATGTCTTGCTTAGTTACAGTCACTGGCAGCAGTGATAGCTCTGAGTGGTTTGGGTTGAATTACTGACTGCTGAAGTACTGTAAGCAAGAGCTAAAGCTATCAGATCTTGGTTACAATGGACTGAAATAATAGTTGGGAACACTGAAAATCTAAGAATTATGGTTTTGTCTCTGCTTAGAATTAAAACATCTTGTCTGTGTTGTGAAGTACTAGTAACCCCTGTGGGCAGAAATTGATGACAAAAGTTTGTTTAGAGGTATGTTAATGTAGAAGTTGTTAGTTTGCATCGTGCCCCTGGGGGTAATAAGTCGGGGTTGCTCGGGAGATTTCTGGTGATTTTACAAATTGCATCTGCTCTAAGTTTGTTTGCGATGGAGCCGCTGTTGTTTGTTCTGTGACCCGGTGGCGCTGTGGGCTCTTGTTGGAGTTCCCGACAGAGGCTTCTCTGTTATGTTAAATTTGGAGCGACAGCGAGCGCTATGTCTCTTTCTTTTGTAGTGAGGGTAAGTATCAGGTAATTTTGTATTTTTCTCTGCTTCAGAACAGTCTTTTATAAAATGACTAAGTTTTTTACAGGTAAAACCTGGCTCTTTAATGGGCTCTAACTGTAAAGCAGGGAGGGTTTCTTCAATAGTTTTGATTTGAGCATCAACAGCTCTTTGGAATTTATTTCCCAGCGAACCTTGGGACTTTGTGAGTTGTTCCCCCAGTGCAGGAGCGTGTATGGTCACGGTGTGCTGTGGAGTGCTGAGCTCACCACAAGCTGAGAGCATTGGTGGCACTGTTGGTGGCTGGTCTGGTGAAAGAACCCTTTTACATTTATTGTTTGTATTAGCAAAGGCAAGGCTTTAATTCAGTGAGGATGTGCTGTTTCCTTAGGACACTGCTTTTGAACTGCTTGTGCCAACCGATCTCAAAAGGCAAGACAAGGTTTGGTTGCGGCTTGTTGAATCAGAGAATCGGCATTTTCAGGGGTTCTTGCAGGCTGTGCAGTTAAAAGAGTCTTTCTGGCTGCATTTCTAATATCCCTTATTCCTGCTCTAGAAAGGGATTCGGCTTGGTCTTCAGCTTTATGGTTTGGAGGATCTCTAGCTAATTGACCGATTGTTAGTTGGGCTTTAGGAGTTCTAGCAGAGCTCTCCATCGATCTGTGAAGATGCTTTCGCTGTTCCAAGTCCCACTGAATATATTGTGGGTTTGTTAAAATTACAGATGAAATATTACAGCAGTCTGAAGGTGTGAGGTGATAAGAATCATATCTACTTCTCACCACATTATTAAATAGAGGGACTTTAAGCTGCTGTCTTTTGAAAGCTTTTCTTAATTTCTTAATATCATAATATACTATAGGCTCCCACCGAGGATTAGCATTATTTTCCTTATATCGAACTGGCACAGCAAGGAGTTTTCTATATGGTGAATGAAAATCTTTATCTTGCATGAGTTTAGGTCTAATCTCAGCCCAGTCAGTCAGTTCCCGTTGTGTGTTCACGGGGCTGGGATGGAATGGGTTAAACTCTTCCTCTGGCCCGGAGTCCGTGCCCTGCTTCATTTCCCAAAGGAGGAGTTTGCCAGTGCCGGGTTTTTCTCTCGCCCCTCTCTTGGCCGGCAGTCGGAGCTCGGGTTTTTGCAGCGCTGGCGGAGCAGCCTCGCTCCTTTAGCTGGGCAGAGCTGCCCTCGCTGCCGGCCGGGCAGGGCTGGGAGATCCCGGCGGGCTGGGGATGGCAGCGGGGGCTGCAGCCGGGAGAGCGGCGGGGGCTGCGGGGCAGCGCCGGGGGCAGCGCGGCTCCGCTCGGGCTGGCGGCGCCTCCGGGCAGGGCTGGAGGGAGGGAGGGCTCGGGGACACAGCTGGGCACGCGGAGGGGCTTGGGACAGGAACGGGAAAGCGGAAAGCTTTGCGGGTTGTTCAAATAAGTTAATTATTACCTCATTTGTATGGAGGGAATACATTTGTAGTTGTATCGTTTTGGTTTATGGTAAAAGTATATATTTTAACGGACCCAGGCAGCTGCAGCCAGGTGAGAGGCAGGGCAAGACACATCACAACGCTGGTGGTGTTCGGGGTCTGTCAGCTTTGCAGTTCAGGCAGATCAAATGAATCCCAATTGTCAGCAATTTCCACCACCTGCTATTTCTCCCCTCTTTTCCTGCATGGATTTTACCACTCTTCCTTTCCTCCCACAGAGCTGCAAAGCAAAATACCTGCCTGCCCCATGGCCATCCCCGGCACTTTCCACTGCTCTCCCCTTTACTTGGCACCACTTTCTCCCTCCTCCTCTCCCTGCCAGCTCCAGCAAAGCCATTTCACCCCCTGGCACCAGCTGCCTCCTGTCCCTCGCTCCCATTTTGCCCACTCCAAACTCCTGGAGCTGCCTGCCCGTGGAGCCGGAGCCGCCGTGGGGCCAGGTAATGGTGCAGGGAATGCTTTTTTTTATAATGGCAGGACTGGGCCAGGTTGGTTTTTAAGTTTCTATGAGAGCAAAGGCTCTCTGTGGTGTTTAAAATATTTGATTTTAGACAGTTTCTTTAGTTGAAAGATAAGAACCCTGGAAAATGGACTGTTTCCCCTTTTTTCCTATCAGATGGTCTGTTCCCATATTCCCCCCTTTTCCTTGGTGGTCGGTTCCCCAGGTGTCCCCACACCTGCCCCTCCCTAATGCACCCCATTGGGCCAATTCCTTTCCCCCCCCCCTCTCCCTTTGGGACAAAACCAGCTGCAGGCCAAGGCCATGGCCTCTTTCCTGCCTGGTCTCATCCCAGGTGTGTCCTGGCGCAAGCCAATAAACAGGATACTGCACCACGTGGAAAGAGGTCTTTTGCCTTGGTTCATCTCGGTTCCTTGGACCCTGGGTTTGATTCCCGGGAACATACAAGCCCAGGGACAACGATACAGCACTGTGCCTCTGCTCCTGCCCCTGGGCAGGCAACAGAACACAGCAGGAAAGGCTCGGGGCTCTCAAGAAAGGCAGCCAGAGATCTCTCACCCTCCGGGCAGAACAGGCCTGGGAAATTAATTTTAATTACATTTATTATAAAAAAAAATCAGAGGAGGGGAATGAGAAGTTAGGCAAATCAAAAAAAAATGCAACCCCTCCCCACACTATTCTCTCCTTCCTGGGCTTCACTTTGTCCCCAGTTCCCCCTTCTCCCCCACAGTGGCACAGAGGGATGGGGGTTACAGTGGGTCATGTTGTGCTTCTCCCTGGGAGACAAATCCTTGTCCTCCTCCAGCCTGGGATTCCCCTCCAGGAGGACAGTCAGAAAAGACAGACAGACAGACAGACAGCAGACTATTCTCCACAGTCAGGTGCCTGATGCCAAAAGTGGGATTCCTCCTCAACACGTGCCAGCTGTTCTTCCTCTTCCAAAGACAGTCCAAAAGTGTCATGTTCAGGCCAGTTGGTGATGATTTCCAAGAGCCCAGGGCGATTTGGATTTCCCAGTGGAGCTTGTTTGTGCCATGAGGGCAATGCACTCACTGCAGGCAGCATCGGTGGCAGGATGGATTGCAGAGACTTTTCCTTTGCAGCCCCAGCCCAGCGTTGGCACTGGGGATGAAGAGGCCCTGAGGTGACCCTGAGAGGAAGTGCAAGGCACAGGGTGCAGCTGAGCAAGGACAGCGCTGGGCTGGGCTCAGAGGTGAAGCTGGCACTGGCCAGCGTGGAGAAGGTGCTTTGTGCAGCCCCTGTTACCCGGCTTGGGCCTTACTGCAGGCAGACGGCGCTCATTGGAGCAGTTCACACTCCTCAATCTCCGTCAGTGGTATAACACACACTCGGAAATTGTCGAAGACAGGAACCCTGCAGGAGGAGCAGAGGCAGCGCTGGCTGCCAGGGGAAGCCCCGTGGCCCTGTGCCCCCAGGCCCTGCCTGCTCCCGGCACTAGCCGGGAGCTGTAGCTGCTGCCGTCGCCCCAGTGCAGGCGCTGGCATATGCTGGCAGGCCGGGGCCAGAAATGGCGTCCATTTGGGAGGCGGAACAGCAAATCCTGCCCAGGGGAGAGGTGGGAGCTGCCCCAGCCCCTCGGGGACACGTGCGGGGCTGCCCCCGCCCGCTGGGGCTCCTTCCCTCAAGGCCCCGGCCCAGGGCTGCAGCCTTTGCCCCACGAGCACCGAGCCCGGCCCAGGAGCACCCCCAGGCTGCCCTGAAGGGCCACCCCACAGGCGCCCGCAGCCCTCACTCACCATGGCCTCCTCATCCTTGGCAATGGCCAGGGAGGCATTGAGCCTGAGCACCGTTCCTGACCCTGCTCCCAGGTGCTGTAATCCCGTGAGAAGTAGTAGCAGACCCCATTGTACCCAACCCAGCCTGGGGACAGCCCAGAACCAACAGCGGAGGCGCAGGTGTGACTGGAACCTGTGGTGCTGTCCCAGGGGGAAGAGGAGAAGGTCTGAGGATTCCCCTGTGCAGGGAGCAGGGAGCCCGCTCTGGCCCGAGGCTGGGCCCAGGCTGCTGCCCCTCCCTTACCTGCCAGCACAGCCAAGGCCACCCCCAAAGCCAGCGCCAGCACCAAAGCAGCAGAATCAGCACCGCCGTGCCTAGACAGGATGGCGCCCGGATCCGTTCACCTGGAGCAGGAAAGAGCTGCTGGCTGCCAGAAGCAGAGGCGGCCCTGCAATCTGCTCAGCCCATGGCCGGGGAGCAGAGCAGGGAGCCCTGAGCCAGTGTGGCCCTCACTCAGCTGGCAGCCAGAGGCCAAGAGCCTGGCCACAGGCAGGGACACAGCTGTGGGCACAGGCAGGGACACAGCTGTGGGCACAGGCTGCAGCAGGAGAACTGCACAGCCTTGGGGGCAGCTGGGGCTCTTGCTTCCAGCCACTGATGGGGCCCAGCAGAGCACGAGGCCTCTTGCAGACATCGGGAACAGCCACACACCTGCCAGCCCTGGCCTTGGGAGGGACACTGGCCCCTTCCTGGAGGCCACAGGGGTGGCCCTGCACTCACCCAGGAATCTTCTGAGGTTCCTTTTGTGTTCATTGTTGGTTGCTGCTGTGTCCTGGGAGCCAGGGGCTCCCTCACACTCCCATCCTGGTGCAGAATCCATTCTGCACATCTGCATTCGCCTGCGCTCACAAGTGGCATCCCAGTGCTTATGCCAAGAGGCTTTTTGGGCCCCAGGCAAGTGTGGAATCGCGGCTGCTGGTCCCTCCTGGAGATGCTGGGGCTCATTCTCAACTCCATGCGTGGAACAGAATTCACTGTCCTCCAGCTTACAGCTGGCGTTTCTTTGACTGGAAAAATCAACACGTTGAGTTGTTCGGACATTTGGAGTGCTGGCAGATTCTTTGGGAGCTCGGCATCGGGAACAGCTTTCCAGCCGCGCTGATGGCACCCTGAAAGGGACACAGTGAGAGATGACTGCTGGTGCCGGCCCTGCGGGGGCTCAGGAGGGCGGTGGCAGCTCTGGCTGCGCCGTCCCCGCTGCCCAGAAGGGCGGCAGCAGCTGCGGAGACAAGCGCAGCCTCCGGGAGCTCTCCGCTGGCCGCAGCCCCGGCCCCTGGGGCTCTGCAGCCGCTGCAGCCCAGCTCCGTGCCGGGCCGGGCGCTGACAGCGCCTGCGAGCTGCCGGCTGCTGCTGGCCCGGGGCAGCTGCGGCTCGGAGTCCGCCTGCCGAGGGCCGAGAAGCAGCAGCCCCGGGCTGCTCACCCTTGTGCCCCGCATTATTCCCTGCCGCGGCGCCTCGGAGCCCGGGCACACCGAGCGCCGGCACGGCCGCTGCGGCTCCCTGCCTGGGCACACGGAGCGGCTCCTGGCACACAGGGCAGCGCCGAGAAGCCTCGGCCCCGGAGCAGGCAGCATGCGGCGCTTTGTGCCCGCACTCGGCGCGTGCAGCGCTTGGGGCTCTGAGGCACGTTCCAGTTCATGCCGTGCCAGCCCCGAGCCGGGCACGGACACCTCCCGCCCCAGCAGTGGCCCCGAGCCCGGAGCCGCACGGCCGGGAACGGTCCCGGGCACGGAGCAGCCGCCTCCGTTCCAGCGAGAACAGCCGGGATGAGCAAATCCTGCCCATCGCTGCCGCGGCACCGGCTCCATCCCGGCCATCCGGGCAAGGAGGAGAGCGCGGGCAGCCGCTCCCTCGGCGATCCCAGCGCAGGGGGCACACGGGGGCAGCCGCCACCAGGAACTGGCCAGAACCCCCCGGCCCTGAGCGCGGCCCCTCCGCCCGCAGCGAGCCCCGAGCTGGGGCAGCACCGACCGCGGGTCCCACCTGGGCTGGAGCCGCCTCCGAGCTTCGGGTGCCGCCGCCTCGCCGGGCTCCGGGTGCCGCCGCCGCTCCGCAATGGGGCGAACGCGCCTCCCGCCGACGCCGCCGCTGCTGTCCCGGCAGGGTAGATAGGAAACGGCTTCTGGCGCCAAGAGTTTGAACTGAGGGCTGTGTCAGGGTTTTCGGTCGATTTGGCCAATCCGCTTTCGGATGCGCCGAGAATCGCGGCTCAGAAGTTTCCCTCGCCTGCGCGCCTCGGCTCTGTGACGCATAGCGCCTCCGCACAGCGGCACACGGGGCTGTTTTGGAGCTGTTTTGGGGCTGTTTTGGAGCTGTTTTGGAGCTGTTTTGGGGCTGTTTTGGGGCTGTTTTGGAGCTGTTTTGGGACTGTTTTGGGGCTGTTTGGGGGCTGTTTGGGGGCTGTTTGGGAGCTGTTTTGGTTAAAGATAGAGATCTGCTAAGGAAGGCAGGAGCTTCCCTGGCCATGGAAAATGTAAACCCCTTGCCTGGGAATTCTGAAATTATGGGGCACTCAGGCAAGGACATGAGAATAGATATGAGATATGAGAATAACTGTTCTTTATTAGTGTGTACAACAAAGCAAACAAACAACTCGAAACTTTTTTGAGGTCCTATTTATTATTTTCTTTGTACAGTGTAGTATATTAGGTACTATTTCCAGTACTGTTATTATAATAATAAATATATGGAAACTTAATTTATAAAGTTTTTTTAGCTAAGGTGTAAGGGTTGTGTTTTATTTTTAAAAATTTTAAAAGTAGGATTTAATGTTTGTTTTAATTTGTTTGTTACTTTCTTTCGTTTTTGAAGTTGTTTGTGGATGGATTTTCAATAAGTTTATGTAACATAATTTTTAATTTTTTTTGTTATTAAGTTGATGTGCTAGTAAGAGAAAATTGAAGGTGGTTTTGTTTGGTAAGGTTTTATGTTTAATAGTACTAATATTTGTTATTATGTTGTTATAAAGGAAGTAGTATTTTTTTTGTTTAATTAATACTCTATTTGGTTTAATTGTTTTAATGTTATAGTTGAGGTGAGTTGAGGTAAAAACAAATTTCATGTTACTTGTTTTGTAGGGTTTAAAGCTGTTATTGCAGGTTTTTAATAATGATGGGTTGACGTTTTTATGGTTTTTAATTTTTTTTATATTAGGTGTCATTATAGTGAGTTGTTTGATGTTATGTGGGCTATTTTTAATTTTTGAGGGAATGTTTTACTAGGTTTTATTTTTATCAATGAGTTTTTGGTTTTGTTTTGTAATTTCTATGGGAATTTGTTAAGATTAACAGTTGTGTTTTTAGGGGGTACAGGAGTGCTGTAATTGTACTAAAAACTTGAGGTTTTCTATATAGGATGATGAGTAATATTTAACTGTGGATTCCTTTGATTCTGAAACTTAGTACAAAATCTGATTGTAAAAGAATTCAGAGTGTTTAATTGTTGAGGGTTAAAGGGTGTTTGAAGAAGATTGGGGGTTCGGTGATATGATTGGTGACAGGATTTGTTTGGTTGGTGACTGTACGCTCAGGGCTGTCGGGGTTTGGTGTTGGTTATTGTTGGGTTGGTGTCAGTGTACTGGTTAAATAGGTTGGAAAGGGTTTGCTTGGGCTGAAATGGGTTAAATATTTGGTGATTGAACTTGTTGACTTGGTTAGAGTAACTTAAACATTTGGTTTTGGTTGATTTATAGGTGTATTTGTGTTGTAAAAGTAAGTAAAACTAATAACTACAAATATATTTTATGATTTAACTTTATGTTCTTGTTTAGTTACTCTTGGTAAAAGGTTTTTTAATGTATTTTAATTTTTTAAAAAATGTATTGGAATATTTAGGTTTTGTGGGTTTTCAAATTTTTAGGGAGTGATTAATTCTAAGGCACTAAATTGTTTTGTTTTTACTTAATATTGTAAAGTTGGATTTTGGGTTTTTTAAAACACAATGGATACTATGCTTTTGCTGAAAGAGCTCTATGAGATTAAGGATTTTTATAGTTGAACATTGATATAAAAGCTGAGGTTTGCAGTTTGTGCAGGCTGGGGAGGGGATGCTGGGTGTGAACTGTAGTTTTTCTGTGTGCCCTACGTCCGTGTGGTTGTGGTTGTGTTTGTGGAATTGTTAGTGTGGTTTGGTGTGAGACATGGTTTTATGGTTTTTGTTGGAATCTGCTTAGGTTTAGTATTGGTGGAAATAGAAGTAAATTTCTTGTCTTGGGTTATGAAATGAAATGGATTTTTAATTTGTCTTGTCTCAGGGTTTTCAATTAAAACTGGAGGAGAAGTTGTAAATTTTGTAAGGTCTTGACACTGGTTGGGAGCTGTATTTTCTGTGGCTTGATTGCTTTGTTATCTTCTATCTTAAATATTTTTTATGTGGGATTTCTTGCATTTTTGGTGTAGATATTTTTTTAATTCAGTGGTTTGAATGTCTGTGATGACATTGTTTTGAATCTTTTATTTCTTGTTGAGTTGGTGCTCTAATGAGTAAATTGTCTCTGTAATGTAAAATTCTTGACTGTGGCTGTTTTTGTTGGGTTGGAGATAAAGCTCCTGTTATAAAATATTGACAAATAGGAGGTGATTTTTTTTATTTTTTGCAGTAAAACTGACCATTGATATTTTTGTAATTTTTTATAATTGATGGCTGGAACTGAAAAGGCAAATGGAGGAGTATCTTTGGATGTAGTGGAATGCTGAAAAAAACAGTCTCAAATTGATGACAATAAGAGGCCAGTTTCTTGGAATTACTGAAAGAGAAGGAAGATGAGGTTGCAGGGTCTCATGTTTTCTATTATTTTGTTGAATTTTTAAAGTTGTGGAGCAATTCCTAGGAATCAGACGTTTTTTCTGGTGAATAACAAACACTGGAGAATTCCAAGGGCTATTTTGTGGGTTTGATGTGATTTTTTTTAATTGTTCATTTATTAATTTTTGAGGGTATTTAGTTTTTTCTCTGCTGGAGGCCCCTGACTCCCTTAGACAGGGTTGTTAGTTTTTAATGATAACTTTGGAGTGGTTGGTGCTGCTGTGGCTCTCATTAAAAACTCCCTTCTGTTTTTGTTCTTTACTGGGACAGCGAATCTTCCTTCTCTGCTGGGATGGGTTTGCGCACCACGAGGGGGCCGGATGGTCCTTGGCTCATCCTCAGGGCTGGTGGCAGTCCCCATGGGCTCCCTGTGCACGCACAGCGTGCCTGGTTTGGCTCTAGGGAGAGTCCCAGGGGCGCTCCCAGATTTTAATGGCTTGGCTGGAGCACAGGAGGAATTGCAGTGCCCTCGGTGCCAGTGCCAGCACAGCTGTGACATTCACTGTTCCACTGCCCTGGGTCAGACTGCACGGGGCTGTGGCTGCTCACTGGTGACACCTCCCACCCAAAGGCCATCAGGTGTGGGCCAAAGCTCTCAGTGCTGTGCCTTGGTACACAGTTGGCTTCGTTAAAAGCACAGGCTCTCCGTGCATGTCTTGCTTAGTTACAGTCGCTGGCAATGCAGCAGTGACAGCTCTGAGTGGTTTGGGTTGGGTTACTGACTGCTGAAGTACTGTAAGCAAGAGCTAAAGCTATCAGCTCTTGGTTACAATGAACTGAAATAATAGTTGGGAACACTGAAAATCTAAGAATTATGGTTTTGTATCTGCTTAGAATTAAAACATCTTGTCTCTGTTGTGAAGTACTAGTAACCCCTGTGGGCATAAATTGATAACAAAGTTTGTTTAGAGGTATGTTAATGTAGAAGTTGTAAGTTTGCCTCGTGCCCCTGGGGGTAATAAGTCGGGGTTGCTCGGGAGATTTCTGGTGATTTTACAAATTGCATCTGCTCTAAGTTTGTTTGCGATGGAGCCGCCGTTGTTTGTTCTGTGCCCCGGTGGCGCTGTGGGCTCTTGTTGGAGTTCCCGACAGAGGCTTCTCTGTTATGTTAAATTTGGAGCGACAGCGAGCGGTATAATGTCTCTTTCTTTTGTAGTGAGGGTAAGTATCAGGTAATTTTGTATTTTTCTCTGCTTCAATACTGTCTTTTTTTAAATGACTAAGTTTTTTACAGGTAAAACCTGGCTCTTTAATGGGCTCTACCTGGAAAGCAGTGAGGGTTTCTTCAATAGTTTTGGTTTGAGCATCAACAGCTCTTTGGAATTTATTTCCCAGCCAATCTTGGGACTTTGTGAGTTGTTCCCCCAGTGCAGGAGCGTGTATGGTCACGGTGTGCTGTGGAGTGCTGAGCTTCCCACAAGCTGAGAGCATTGGTGGCACTGTTGGTGTCTGGTCTGGTGAAAGAACCCTTTTACATTTATTGTTTGTATTAGCAAAGGCAAGGCTTTAATTCAGTGAGGATGTGCTGTTTCCTTAGGACACTGCTTTTGAACTGCTTGTGCCAAGCCATCTCAAAAGGCAAGACAAGGTTTGGTTGTGGCTTGTTGAATCAGAGAATCGGCATTTTCAGGGGTTCTTGCAGTTGTACAGTTAAAAGAGTCTTTCTGGCTGCATTTCTGATATCTCTTATTCCTGTTCTAGAAAGGGATTCGGCTTGGTCTTCAGCTTTATGGTTTGGAGGATCTCTAGCTAATTGACTGATTGTTACTCCATCAGTCTGTGAGGATGCTTTCGCTGTTCCAAGTCCCACTGAATATATTGTGAGTTTGTTAAAATTACAGATGAAATGTTACAGCAGTCTGAAGGTGTTAGGTGATAAGAATCATATCTACTTTTTACCACGTTATTAAAACATGGGGAGTTTAAGCTATTGTCTTTAAAAGCTTCTCTTAATTTCAGAATATCCTAATGTGCTATAGGCTCCCACCAAGGATTAGCATTATTTTTCTTATGTTGAACTGGCATAGCAAGGAGTTTTCTGTATGGTGAATTAAATTCTTTATCTTGCATGAGTTTAGGTCTAATGTCAGCCCAATTAGTCAGTTCCCGTTGTGTGTTCACAGGGCTGGGATGGAATGGGTTAAACTCTTCCTCTGAACTAGAGTCTGTGCCCTGCTTCATTTCCCAAAGGAGGAGTTTGCCAGTGCCGGGTTTTTCTCTCGCCCCTCTCTTGGCCGGCAGTCGGAGCTCGGGTTTTTGCAGCGCTGGCGGAGCAGCCTCGCTCCTTTAGCTGGGCAGAGCTGCCCTCGCTGCCGGCCGGGCAGGGCTGGGAGATCCCGGCGGGCTGGGGATGGCAGCGGGGGCTGCAGCCGGGAGAGCGGCGGGGGCTGCGGGGCAGCGCCGGGGGCAGCGCGGCTCCGCTCGGGCTGGCGGCGCCTCCGGGCAGGGCTGGAGGGAGGGAGGGCTCGGGGACACGGCTGGGCACGCGGAGGGGCTGGGGACAGGAACGGGGAAGCGGAAAGCTTTGCGGGTTGTTCAAATAAATTAATCATTACCTCATTTGTACGGAGGGAATACATTCGTGGTTCTGTGGTTTTGGATTGTGGTAAAAGTATTGTACAGTTTGAGTTTAACTGGGTCTCAGAGGGAAGGTGAACACAGAAGTGTTATTTATAGTTGGAAACTGCTTTGCAACTTAAGATAGTAAATTTTTCGGTTTTTTTTTGAAATATTATAAGAATTAGATCTTTAAGGAACTTTAAGGCTTTTATAAACATCTTTGAGTTGCTTGGATATTTTGTGTTTGATTATGTTTTTTAAAGTTTGCTTGATGTTGTGTAATAGGAGGTAATATTGGCTTCTGTTTGAGTTGAGCTCATGATGTAGGTAGAAGTCTTGACTGTTTCGTTTTTGTTTGTTTGTTTGTTTGGGTGTTTGGTTTGTTTTGGTTTTTTTGGTAGAAGAACGAATTCTTTAGGGTCTTGTTTCTTTGTAGTAGCACTGAACAAAAAGTACTATGAGATTTTTTAACTGCTTAAAAGATAGTTGAGTTATTGTTCTTATTGTAATGGAAGTACTGTTTTGTTGGGTTTTTTTAGTTTCTATAAAGACAGGGTAACTGAGAAGTGTTTTAAAAGATTTTATTATCAGTCTTAATAAAGAAGGAAACAGAGGAAATGTAAAACTCAAAGTTAAAACGAAATTATTTCCTATGCAATACCTTATAAATTACATTCAAGCTATTAGCTTTTACCACACAATACTACTATATTACTTCTAACACCAATCACCTCTATTTTTACCTCACTGTAGTAGTCCTATTACAATTCATTGTTCATGGTTCTAATTCTCTAAAATATCTACTCTTTTCTGAAGCCTCGTTTATATATATACTCTTTTATATAAACTTATTGTATTTTACAACTTCCTATGAATTCATTGGACGATAATATCATCTCTATTCCATTGCTTTCCTGAGTCAACACACTTCATCTCAATATTTGCATACAGATGTACAAGTCCGTGTGAACTTTGTATCAAATTTCAGAACTTCCGCACAAATCCATTGCTCGCGGCTCCGGAGCAGCGCCCGAGAGGCAGCGGGGGCGGGGCAGCGGCAGCCGGGTCCGGACCGGGCCGGGAGAGGCGAGCTCAGGACCCCGGGCACCCGAGCAGGGGGGACAGGGCCCTCCGGCACTGAGCGGTGACACTGAGGTGCCCGTGCCGGGGCTGCTCTCACAAGCACGGGCTCCCCCCACAGCCCCACAGCAGGAGAAGCAGCTCTGGGCTGGGTTGTGGCGGTGGCAGCGAATTCCCTTCCCAAAGCAGCAGCCCCGATTATCCTCCTCCGAAGGCGACATAAAGAGCCAGCAGCTGACAGTCCCTTCTTCACAGTCAGGTGCCTGATGCCAAAAGTGGGATTCCTCCTCAGCACGTGCCAGCTGTTCTTCCTCTTCCAAAGACAGTCCAAAATTGTCATGTTCAAGCCAGTTTATCATGAATTCCAAAAGCCCAGGGCGATTTGGATTTCCCATTGGAGCTTGTGGTTGTCATGAGGGCAATGCACTCACTGCAGGCAGCCAGGAGAGGAGATCTCATGGATGTGCAATTAGTGTCAGGAAACAGATGTTCTCAGATGTTTATGAGAAAATAGGATACGGGATGGAGTATTGAGATAAACAATATCCTAAAACAGAATCAGTCTCGGGATGAGCAAAGTTGGGATGATTCCAAATATGGAATCTGCAATAGTAGTCTTATCTATGAAATAATAAGGCTTACTTGGAACATAATGCCTACTTATATAGCACAAAGCTTCATGCACATGCCCAGCCTGTCAGGTTATTCAGAGGGCAGTGAGGAAGACGGTGAGCCTTCCTCTGAAGAGACCCCCAAAAGGCCAAAAGACCCCTCAGCAACAGGCAGAGCATGCGCTGTGCAGTGCAGTGACATAGATTTAAAGAATCAAAAACAGGAGGGGATTTACAGGAAAATATTGATGAATATGTGTTAGCATACAGTATATAAATTGTGTTTGGATCCTTTTGCCTTTTGTACATGAGGCAGGGTGAGAAAAACCCTCCCTGTACCCCAGTTGATAGTTTTTTCTCATGCTTTATCTGAACCACTGCCAAATTATTTTGTATCTGCTTGATTATATTTGATTGTATAATTTTATATAAAATTGCTGCTCAATTAAAACTGGTGCTAAATTCTAACTTTGTGATTTATTAAATTAGACATATAAGCACATAATTCATAACAATTTGGTGCCAAAACCTGGGAACTCCAGCCCTGGGAAGGACGACTAGCCTTGGCAAGGGGCTCCACACCAGTTTTTAGGTGGTCCCGAGGTCAGACCGGACTCCCTTGGAGAAGGAATTCCAATTCTGATAAAGCATAAGCAAAGGAAGCTGGCAATATGGGCTCCCTTAAGAGTGCCAGCTAAAGGTGAGAGCACCCGTAACACTTCAGTGTGCACAAAAATCCTTGTGAGAAAAGGAGGCTGTGAGTATCCCGAGGTGGGGTGAAGGTAGGTGTGTGCTTGCATTTGTGTTTGTGTGTTTGAGACATGACCTAGTCACAGAGCAAGTGTGGACCTGCATTTGTGTGTTTGTGTGTTTGAGACGTGACCTTGTCACGGAGCAAGGGGGGCCTTGGAGGGTCGCGGTTCTGCCCTCCTGGCTAAGGAAGGAAGCGACTGTTTTGTTCTGTTCTGGTTTTCCCCAGGCTTTGTAATTCCTGTGAGGGGGTGGGTGAGTGGATGAGCTGACCCAGCTGTGCCATGCATGTATAAAGGGTGAGTGAGTGTGGTTTAATTTTAGCAAAAGTAATAAAAAAGGGCTCAGTAAGTGAGAAAGGAGGATTGTGGAGGCTGAAGCCAGAAAGAGCGAGAGGCGAGAGTTTATTGGGGTGAGTGGAATCAGGCAGGAGCAAGTGGCTGACAAGTATTAGAGGGGATTAAAGCACGAGTGACAGGAGTGAGTGAGGATTTCCCAGGTCCCAGGAACTCCTGGTTATTTACCTGCCAGAAACCAGGGCAAGAGAGGTGGTGTCTTGTCCCTAGGAGCGAGTGCTCAGGAGGGAGGCTCGCAGGGTCAGTCAGAAACAAGGGGATTTCTGAACGGGGTGAGGAGCAATTCTCCGGGACAGTCCCCTGGGGATGGCAGTGAATTTTAACTGTTGCAACATTTTAAAGAGGTTTGCATTAGCTTCTATAAATGAACCCAAATACTAGATCTTGAGGAGACATGATGGACATATTGGATGACTTGGAAAATTTAGAGCAAGAGGTACAGAAAGTTGTAGAAAAAGTGCAGAAACTGTTTGTGTGCAAAGATTGTACGTGTATGAGGGTCAAGCGTAGGGGAAGGGAAAGGAGTAGAGAGAGAGAAGGTTTTAAAACAACAAGAAATTGCAGAAGGCTACTAACACCAAAGGATCCACAAAAGCATTGAGACATCAGGGTAATCTAAATTCTACACCTAATGACTCCAGACCCACCTGTTTCTATTGCCACGAGAAGGGATACCTGGGGAAATTTTGCAGGAAAAGGAAGCAGGATGAAAAGAGGTTTCAGGAGGAGTAGGGGTGTCAGGGGCTCTGTTTAATGAGGACTGAAACACCAAAAGAGCCCTTGGTAAAATTAAGAATTGGTCCTCACAATAAAGAAATATTTTTAGTAGATACAGGAGCCTCTAGGACCACCATAAGAAAGTTACCTCAAGGATGCATTTTAAATCAGAAAACATTTCAGTAATTGGAACTGGGGATGTCTTTCAAGTTAAAAATTGAACAAAAAACTGTACAAATTGAATCAGATGAAAATTTGGGGTAAATGACTTATTAGTGTTCAGAGCCTGGAAAGGAATTTGTTAGATTGATTTTAATAATAGCCCTAGAAATTGGGATGGTGGAAATACCCTGAAAGAAAATTTTAATCTGGAGATAGGGAGATTAGTGGCACCGGATGGCATTCTGGTGAAACTACAGAGTTAAATATTCAGTCCAAAGTTTTGTTACAGCACAACATTCCAAGAATTAGAGCTGAGAATGACAAATTATTTAAGCCCCCAAATAATTTCTCTGTGGGGTTTTTAAAGTAATGCATGACTGCACATGTTTTACAGATTTACAGACAAAACATGTGTCCAGGTCTAAGAGAACACTGTTTGAAAGAGGATTTGTTTTGTTTATAGAAGGATCATCTTGAGTGATAGATGGGAAAAGAAAACCTGGAATGCTATATCATTAGGCTGGAGAAAAACTGGAAGGAAAGGTTTCTGGTCCCTTAGCCTGTTTGGGCTTGCATTATTCTGTGCTACTATTAAAGGCATTGGGAATGGGATCATTTACATGGACTTGAAACATGATTTTTGGAATTATGCTTCTAGAAAAAAATTGGATGAAAGGGGACTTTGAACATTCAGGAGAAGGATTAATCCACTGGGATTGGGATTCTCCCTATGCCTCTGAGAACACACAGGGCAAAACCCAGCTCTCCTGCATGGAACAAAGTTTGGGAATAGGAAGGGAACAAGCATTGCAGAAACAAGTGATGATAAAACAAGCAGCTGCAAGAGCAGGCTGGCGGGGAAAACGACTCTGCAAAACAAAATCCAAATAACTCAGAGCCCTGTGACAATCACTTTATGGGGTCAGGGACAAGATGGACCCTGCGTTAGTGGCACATTCATGTGTTAGTGCTGCCTGTCACAATCGCAGCAGCTTCACAGGGGTGTGTGTTACAAATGGAAAAATGTGCTGGGTAGGGAAAAATTAAGGATTCAATGGACGAGCTCCTCCTTATCCTTATAGCAATCAAATTCATCCTCAGTAGGAAAAATGTCTTTGTTTTGAGAAAGATGAAAATGGAAATGACCCAAATATAAATATAAGAAGTGTAGCATTAAAGGAGAAAATAGAAGAAAAACAAAAGGAAACAAAAATTGATACAAAAAAAGATCACAGGGAAAGAATTAGAGGAACTGAATATGTTGTACAAACAGTTAAAACAGTAGTAAAATATGAGGCTATCTTGATAACCTCCCCTAACTGGCTGACGATGAAGCAAAACTCTGCCTTGAGGGAAAACAGCAGTGTAATTATGACTTTTTGGAAAGCAGAAACACAGAATAAAACACCCTACGTTTTCCTTAGCAGAGTTGGCAGCCCTAAAGAAGTTAGGGGAAAATCTGAAAGGGGGGCAATAGATTCTCCCTGGTGGTAGGACTAAAACCCTTAGCCAGACAGACATCGACAGACTCACTGAGGGACACGGGCACTGTGTGATCATTGTCTAAAATTGTATGGGTATATAGGAATATTTGAAATCAGAAAACAAATTACTCACGGACGTTTCACATGTTAAAAAGTGAACAAAAAGGTGTGGAGGACTCATCCCTCTGGGGGCTGCTATATGGTGTACAGGCCATTTGGAAGGATCCAGATTGATTTTATGGAATTACCCGGAGTGGGCAGGTGGAAATATCTATTAGTTATTAATTGACTCGGTGGGTAGAAGCAGCCCCTGCAGCTCTGGATACATCTCAAACAGTAGCCACAATTTTGTTGAAGTCTATTATTCCAAGATTTGGATTACAATTTGAAGTGATAAAAGCCAATAATTTGGGGTAAAACTTTTTATAGTAATGAATGTATGTTTTATGTAGTTTGGCCAAACTAAGTGTGTGAGTGTTTGATATGTGTTATTTGTTTTGTTTGTCAAAGTAATTGTGTTATACAGCAAAGGGAAAATGTGCAATGTGTACCAAAGTCTGGCTAAAAAGTACAGTTTATGTCCACTAGAAATTTTTATACAAGCTACTGATTGTAGGCATTGAATGTAACTATTGTAAGGAGGGGTATTAACATTAACAGGTATTAACATCGTCACCGTGGTTATCCACCATCAGGGTTGTGTCCAGAGTGTGAACACACTGGTAAGTCATGCAGTAGTGAGCTCAGTTGGAACATACAAACAGCTTGACTACAGATGGAAAACTTGGTAATTTTGTAAAATTTTAACCTTTGCTCAAACACCAGCTTGCCATCAATTCTGGAATCACTGGGTTGAGGCTGTGTTTGGAGACCAAACAACGTCAAGTTTAGCGAGTCAAACCAAAAACAATGAATTCAAAGGAATTCACTGGTATCAACATTGTTGCCATGGTTACCCACCCCTCACTGGTGTTCCTGAGAGACAAACAACATCACAGAAGGAATTCAGCGTCTCCTGAGACACTGGGATCAGGGACTAATGCCAGCAACAGAGGTCCAGAAAGAAACAGACCACTGGACGTGTGCTGGGCATGGCCTAGGCTGTCCTCATGGACTTGTGTTGTCTGTACAGTTTAACTTGTGGTGGAAGGTAACCAAAATAGAAGGGGAAAATCACCTGCTTTGTTTAACCTGCTTAAATCGCTTAAATGACCAGCTTACAATAGCATGCCTTTTCAGTGATTTTATAGGAACACCTTTAAGTAATAGAGATAGAACCTTTCATGCAGCTGTTCAATTAATAGAAGACAGAGACCAACGAGTTTTAGCTGTAATAGCTTATGAACGGGCAAGAGAGCAAGTGCACCATTGTGTAACAGATAATTGTGTTATCAACGACAGCTGTTGGGGGAAGGAAATTTATGAGTCACACCATAGATTTGTATTTATGCTACAGATGGGCATTGCAGGTGTGTTTACTGGTGGCAAAGATGATTTAGTAATTTTCCCCAACATCAGAGTAAATAGCAACCAGTAAGTTAGATCTTACAACAATCTTTTTTTTTATTTTTTTGTTGTTTAACCAAATTGTTTTAATATTTGTTTCATAGAAAAGAGTGTTAAAACATTACCTGTGGTTGGCACATCTCCGAAGCCCCTTTTATTTAATAAAAAGAGCTGTCAATTAACCCAGGGAAAGTGATAGGACTGTGCCTCCAGACTGCAAGGATCCTGTGCCTTCATCCTTGCACCCAGGTGGGCTACACAGAAATAGCATCCTGTGCTATAATCACTGTATTGAGGGGTGCACACAGAAATAGTATCCTGTGCTATAATCACTGTATTGAGGGGTGCACACAGAATAGCATCCTGTGCTATAATCACTGTATTGAGGGGTGCACACAGAAATAGTATCCTGTGCTATAATCACTGTATTGAGGGGTGCACACAGAAATAGTATCCTGTGCTATAATCATTGTATTGAGGGGTGCACACAGAAATAGTATCCTGTGCTATAATCATTTAGTATCCTGTGCTATAATCACTGTATCTGAGGGGTAAGAGTGGAGATTGGCTCAGCAGAAATGGTATCAGCAATGAGGTCCCAGGACACAAACTCTGCTACTGAGAAGACAATCTCAGCCCTTGGCTGCAGCCCGAGGGGCCGTGAGAGAGGTGGAGAGTCCGGACTCCTGAGGTACCTGCTCCTGACATGTACTGAGGTACCTGCTCCTGACATGGATCCTGACACCCTGTGCATCTGCAGCCCCTGCAATAAATGCTGCCAACTCATAGGGACAGCCACAATTCAATGACTGGTTTTGCAGTACATCACTCTGTTGATGCTGAATGTTACAACCAGACAAGTTTACAAACTTGCCACAGAAATGGCTGAGCCTATTGGGGGGGAGTTAATCTAGGATTGGGCCAATGGACACCTTCCAGCCCAGACTGCCCCACAGAGGGAGAATTCCTTTGTTTCCCAAAAAGAGTGAGGAAATTCAGAACAAAACCAGCAAGGTAAGAATAAAGGGAAAAATCCAAGAGTGTTGTATAACCAATGAAGGCAGCAAGATAACAACTGGGATTTGCCAACTTCAGGTAGAAATCTTTTTGTAGACTTAATGCAAAAATTCACAACCGAGTTGGGTTTATCAAGATGTTGGATTTGTGGGGGAACCCAAATGGCTGAAAGATGGTCATGGAGGGGCGAAGGTGTAGCTCCAGAACACTTTTAAAAAGGGAATTACACCAAGATTTCTGAGAAAATAAAATGGCCTGGAAGGTGGGCTTTAAGTCACCAGGTAATTGGAGCAGTTTGTATAACTTGAGAAAGAAAGAACTATACCAAAGAGGTGGGACATACCCCCTGTAAATCTACCTTAATTGTAAATTCAGGTAATAGAACTATGACCTGGTGGCCAAACAAAACCGATGGGTATTGGAGAACAACAAAGAGAAACGACTGCAGGTGGGGCAGTCAAATTAATCTGTGCTGGTATATTAGTTCTGTAGCCAGCCCTTACCATTCCATAGAAAATATAGACCCCAATTGGGATAAACCAGACAATATAAGTAGAACATGGAAGGGCCCTGATGGGCTATATTGGATTTGTGGACAGCGAGTGCACAGTCAGTTACCCCGGAGATGGAAAGGGACCTGTAGGTTAGGAGTTATCCAACCCTCCTCCTCCTGCACCCTGCCATGGTCCAAGGGAAATCCACTGGAGAAAGCCCCACTTGATAAAGCCATGGGCAAAACCAAAACAAACCTAAACCTCTTGATAAGGGCAGCTATAAATGAAGTGAAAATAAAAGGCACACAGAAAGGATCATAAACTTTTTTGATCAAGCTACTTAGGCTCAAAACAGATCCGGGGAATATAGAACTCCAAACTATATGTTGAATTGGTTGCTAAGACTGCAAAAGGTAATTGATGTCAGTTTGAATAAAACAGCTGCCCAACAAAGCATGCACCTGCGAGTAACAGTCCATCAGAGCAGATTGGCCTTGGACTATCTAATGGTGAAAAAGGAGCAGCTTGTGAAAAATATAACACATTACAATGCTGTCTAAAAATAAATAACAATGAAAAAGTGTTGATCAAAGAAGCAAATTGTACCTGTTAAAAGTTGGAACCCCTTTGGGGAAATCTGGTGGTTTATACTAGCTGGACTCATTATTGGAATTGTTGCCTACACCATTTTTTATCTCCTGCATTATGTAAGTGAAAATACCACGTATTGAATTTGATCAAAAAGAGAATATGAGGGAATGTGAAAACCTGGATTTTTGGGGATGTAGAAGATACCAAGATTCAGTCTTTTAATAAAAAGCATGAATCAATATGATCAAAAGAGAAAATGGGAGAAATTGTGCTAAATGAATATGATTCATGCTAACAATTATAACTATATCGATATTTTAGAAAATATTTGTTAAAAAGTAATAGAGGAAAAGGATATGTAATTAATGTCATGAAACAGATGTTCTCAGATGTTCATGGAAAAATAGGATGGAGGATGGAGTATTGAGATAAGCAATATCCTAAAACAGAATAGGCCTTGTGAGGAACAAAGTTGGGATGATTCCCAGAGCAAAACTGGTATTGGGATGGACAAAACTGGGATGATTCCAGGTATCTATGAAATAACAAGACTCATTTTTGGAATATAAACTGGCTTCTATAACACAAGACTTGGGGCGCATGTGCAACCTGTGGGGTTGTTCAAAGGACAGTGAGGATGAGGAGAAGCCTTCATCAGAAACAACCCCCAAAAGGTGAAAAGACCCCTCAGCAACAGGCGGAGCATGCGCTGTGCAGTGACATTGATTTCAATAATCAAACAGGAGGGGATTTACAGGAAAATATTGATGAATATGTGCTAGCATACAGTAATTAAGTTGTGTTTGGATCCTTTTGCCTTTTGCACGTGAGGCAGGGTGAGAAAAACCCTCCCCGTACCCCGATCGATTGGTTTTGCTTATGCTTTATCCGAACCACTGCCAATTTGTTGGGTTTTTTTTTTGCATCTGCTTGATTATTTTTAATTGTATATTTTTTTTAAAAATCGCTGCTCAATTAAAATTGGTGCCAAATTCTAATTTTGTGGTTTATTAAATTAGACATATTGGGGCCTCATTCATAGCAGTGTAGTCACTTTTGTTTTATTCTCTGTGAGAGAACACAAAGTTGGCAAAGCTTTGCTAAGCTTCTGCTCCTCCCTCCTCTCCCTGAAAAAGCCAAGTCTGACAGTGCCCTGTGTTGTGGTTTTGGTGCTGATCAATCACTAGGGCACTCATTTCCTGCTGTGAGATAGGGTTAGGAGAAAGGAAAGCAGGCTAAAACTTTAAAAGGGTATAAAGAAAATTTTATTAATAGTAACTAAAAGGAAAAAATTAGCAAGAATTAAAGCAAACTTCTAAAACTTCTAAAACCTCTCCTCCTCCCCACAACTTTTTCTTTTCCACTGACAAAGTAAAGAAACAAAGCCAAAAATTTCTAGTTAGTTTACTACCTCTAAAAAGTGTTTCTTCAGTTTATTCAGGGAGAGAAGTCTCTCTTGTTAATGTTATGGAGACTTGTCCACAAGAGGAAAGAGTTTTCTCCTGGTTCCTAATTTGGTCACAAATTGCAGCTGCCTGGGGGAAATTTATCATGAAGCTTCTATCATTTTCTACAACCTTCCTTGTTTATGGGTCATGTTGACTTATGGGGTATTGTTTTAAAAATGAGTTGGTTAAAGGCAAAAGTTCTTATTTATTTCTAAAATCATCATCATCTCTGGGAACAGAGATTTTCTCCTGGGAGTATGGGATTACTCTTCTCTCTTTCTCTGTTCAAACTTCTCGTGGGATTACAGCTACTTTAGCATCTGCTTACTTTAGTCTGGAGACCTTTGTTGGATATCAATTTGAACCCTTCATCTCCCCAGTTTTATGCATTATAGGGAAAAAATGTCTTTTCTCCATAGCTTATAAGGGGATTTCAGCGTTAAAATCAAGGCATCTCCTTGTCCCTCCCATCTGGGACTTAACTTCCTCCTCACTGACCGTGATGTTTTCATGTTGTTCTTTTACATGTTTGTACCTTGTTCTTTTCTCTCACTCGAGGGAGGACTGAAGCACTGAAAGGGTTTATGTGCTGCTTGGAGCCTGCAGATGTTTGCCCTGACCCCGTTACAGACCCGGAGCTGCGGCTAATTTAGGGGGGCGGCTTCCTGGATTTGCCAACTTAACCTGCTCCGGACTGGGACCTGGGAACACCGAGAGTTTGCAAGCAGCTGCCCCAGCACTGAGGGACTGATACAAATGACCATTAGAGACTTTCTGAATTTGTCATCTTTTTTTCAGAGTGGTGTCATCTGATATTTTGTGTGTGCTGGGGGCAGCTGTGGTTAATCCAGGAATCCTCCCAACTGCAGATGAGGAGGGCCTGTGGGCTTTCTGGAGGGCCCCTTTGCTCACCAAATTTGCCCTAAACCAGGACAGCCTTCTTTTCTCTCTCACTCGAGGAGGACTGAATCAGCTTGTCCTTGGAGGACAGATGTTTGCCCTGACCCTGTTACAGACCCAGAGCTGTGGCTGGGGAGCGGCTCCGATCTCATCAGCCCGGCCCGTCCCGATGCTGGCCTGGGGCTGCTCCCGGGGCTGGGCTGGGCCGGGCTGGGGCTGTAACAAGCAGTGAGATGAGAGCAAGGCCGGCTCCATCCGGCCCGCAGCATCCCCCTCTCCCTGCCCGGCAGCGGGGCTGGGATGGGGAAGGGGCCCAGACCGGCCCCAAAAAGTGGAACTTCGCGAGTTCCTTTGGTTTTAACGGCGTCTTCCGCAGAGGTGTGTTCAGCTGCTTAGTGGTTCAACAGACTGCTAGTTAGATAAAATGCTTTTTTGTCACTTCCCTAAATTCTTCCCATGCCAAACTGTGACTTACTGTAATGCTGTCTTGCCCTCAGACAGTTTAGTTTCTGTGAATCATCTTGAAAATATGACTCAGAAAATACCCAAAATACCTGAAATAACCTGAAAAAACACTGTTCCCTTGTGGGAATCCACAAAATTAGAGGGTTTTGGGAAAGCTGCAAAAGGCAGGCCTCAGATACAGCAGAACTGTGATTAGAGCCAAGCAGCAGCCATGAGATTGGTCAGCAGAGAAGTTATTTAAACTGTAGAAAAGCAAGGACAAATAGAACAACAATCTGTGTATTAACGCTTGTCTAGAATAACTCTCTAAGCTACAGAAAAGTTTATCTAGCAAGATATTAGGAAGGTTAAATCTTAATAATGGAGCTCTGTGCATTGTGTTTTAAGGCTTACAAGCAGGTATTGTATTTGAAATAAGCAAGCATTGTTTAACCAAAGGTACATGTGCTTATAGTGATTGGATAGAACTACTGTCAATGTGCTTTTGCTTTGTGTGATTGGGCAAAAAAATTATAAAGTGAGTTGTAAGATTAAGTTCTTGGTCTGCTGCCTGGGATGTGAGCTGCTGGCATCTTCCCATTGTCATAACCATGTAATGAGGCTGATGCTGGAAAATAAAACAGCTCAAGGCACGTTCCACAGCAGTCCTGTCCCGTTTGTGATTTGTACAGAGACCCCGGCCAGCATCATTCCCTCTCCTGGTAAAATGTAGAAGTTTAATAAAGGAGTTTAATAGGAGACAAAGACAGCAAAGCAGAGGTTACAGCTGGATGTGTCTTGGCCCTCAGTGTGGGCACCTCTAGTTTGGAACCACCCTTTATACAGCATTTCTATCTCATCTGCCTGGTGCATATTTAAACTTTTCCCCAACACCTGCTGGTTTGGAACCACCCTTTATACAGCATTTCTATTGCATCAGCCTGGTGCGTATGTAAACTTTTTCCCAAACTGGTTTACATGCCCCAAGGACTGTTTTGCATGGCTCCTCCTCGGGTCCTGCTTTTTAGAGCATGCACATTTCTTGGTTGTGGTTTTAGTCCATTTTATCATCACCTGCAGTTCTTGGGCCTGGGTCCACACTGCCTTCAGAAGATGAGTGCTGATAGCTGGCACATGAGTAGCAGGGTCCTCATCATATGTTCCTTGGATATTATCTCAACCAAGCAGGCATTTTAACACAAGCATATCTAGATCAGCTATTTCTAAGTTTTAGTTAGCAACACAAATAGAAACTATATCCTTATAGCAAAGTTACTTTAACACCACACATATAGAATCCATTTAATATTTGCAAAAAGCCAATCCTATAATATATCTCTCTAACACAGTGTTCATTTTGTACACTTTACCTGAAATCATTGTTTTCCAGTTGATTTTGATGTTGAAACCATTCAGTGTTGCTGCTCTCCATACAAAGAAACCTTCAGACATGTTTACTCTTGCTGCCAGTAGAAGAGACTTTTCAGTAATTTCTGCAGTTTGCAGTGGTAGTCTTAGTATTTGTGTCCTTCAGTAGTGTTCATCCAGCCACACTTCATGTAAAAACAGAATTGCCAAAAAACAAATATTTCAAGTTAGACCTAAAGTGTTTCTGTATTTAACGTTCTTTTGTGTGTAAGAGAAGATTTGGGGTTATAAGATGAAAATCTGCCTCTGTTGAAAACAAAGAGAAATTTTAATTTTATGTGACCCTCATTTTACCTCAGATGTCTGTGATTCCTTATTGGTTTTGCCCCCTGAATGTGAATGCAATTTTCAGCACCAGCTGGGCTTTGCTGGAATTGGTATTGGGGACCCACAAGAAAAGTTCCTCATTTTAGTGGCTGAGACCATGGGGAGGTTTTCAGCATTTCCTTCTCTCAGTGGGATCCGATGCCCTGAGGTGTCCTTGTCTCCTCAGGGATTTCATGCCCTGAGGAAGCAAAGGCTGATGGAATGTGCCTGATCCTCTCCTGTCTGATGGGGAGGAGCAGCACCCAGCAGAGCTGGAATCACCTTCTCCATTCCTGATTTCTCCTGCCAACAGATCACTGGGCTCTCTCAGGGTCCAGAAGTCACTTTTCCTTTTGGATGGATGGCCTGAAGGCACCCAGGGGCTGCAGGTTAGGACTGCTTCAGAAATCCTTTTGGCTTGGAAGGATCCTTCTACCTGAGAGCTGAATGGGCTGTGCCAACCCCAGAGCGAGAGGGACTCATGGCAACAGAATGAAAGGCTGGTGAGAGAACCCAAAGAACAGACTGTAACATGCAGAGCAGGTGAGAGAGAACCAAAGATTGAAGATGTCCGAAAAGTGGAGTCGAGCTTCCACCAGCTTGAAGATTGTTTAACTAACACTTTGGGCAGGGAGTTTGAACTTTATCATTTATTGATGTAATTGTCCTGTTGTAATAGATGGGAATCACAAGCATCTGTTGAGGGGAAGTACACAGGGAACCATCAGAGGTTTTGGGGCAGTTCCCTTAAGGATCATCAAGTAGAGTGAAACAAGAATCAGAGGACAAGACCAGGTTGGCCCCTGTGTTCACCACTGAGAAGATTCCATAGCCCTGCTGTGGGCAGCAATCCCACAGGCATGGCAAGGTGGGGGCAAGAAAGGCACCCCAGAGCTCTGTCATTGCTCAGCTGTCCTTTAATACAACAGGAACCAGAAGGCAAGACTGAGCTGGCCTCTGATTTTTTACTCACCACTGAGATCCACCTGAGATTATCAGCATGGAAAATGGCAGATGGCCACATGGGCCATCAGTTCCCAGGGCATTTGGAGGGGGGGCCAGGATGAACATTGACAAGACCTGGTTGGCTCCAGTCAATTAATGAGGAAGTGATCTCCACCTGTGGAGGGCTGAGAAGGAGCTGACTGACAAAACTCTGGGAGGGGCTGAGGGTATAAAAGGCAGAGAATCCATTTTGTAAACCAGCATGTGGCTGACAGTCCCAAAGACCCCCAGAGCTGTAATTTTTCCTTATTCAGTCTGTTGTTGTATTTTTTTTAAGGTTTAATAAACCTTTAACATTTTAAAAGTGAGGGTTGTTTCTTACATCTTCCAAGGACAGTCCAACAGTCTCACCTTCAGGCCAGTTTGTGATGATTTCCAGGAGCCCAGGGCAATTTGGATTTCCCATTTGAGCTTGTTGTATAATGTTATAAATAACAAATATAGGTGTTGGCTTTTGCATTTATGTATTAACGTTTGTTTTGCAAGTTATTATGGATCACAAAAATCCTGATATAGTGCAATTCGTAATTACTGATTTTGATCCAGTAGAATCTGTCAGTTTACCTATGCACCCTAGAGCTTTTATAAATAGTGGTGTAATAGACACTGTCTTAGACCGTAGCATAACAGTATGTGAAATGTCCCCCACAGTTATTGCCCATGTAATGTCTCTGTCCCTCTGGGAGCAGCCTCAGTTCCCAGGGCATTTGGGGAGTCCCAGACTCAGGGGCATCAGGAGGGCCACAGGACAACGGGGAGCTCCAGTCAGGGGTGTGAGGGATCTCCACCTGTGGCCTTTGAGAGGGGACTGACAGAGAAAACTTTGGGAGGGGCTGAGGGTATAAAAGGCAGAGCATCCATTCTGTAAACCAGCACGTGGCTGAGAGTCACTGAGACCCTCTGTGCTGTAATTTTTCCTTATTCAGTCCATTGTTGTATTTATTTTTTAAGGTTTAGTAAACCTGGAAAATTTTAAAAGTGAGGGTCCTTTCTCACATCTTCCAAGGACAGTCCAAAATTCTCACCTTCAGGCAAGTTTGTGATGATTTCCAAGAGCCCAGGGCAATTTGGATTTCCCAATCCAGCTTGCTGTATAATGTTATAAATAACAAATATAGGTATTGGCTTTTGCGTTTATGCGTTAACTTTTGTTTTGCAAGTTAGTATTGATCACAAAAATCCTGATATAGTGCAATTACTGCTTTTGATACAGTATAATCTGTCAGTTTATGTATGCACCCTACAGCTTTTATAAATAGAGGCAGAATAGGTACTATCTTAGACCATAGCATAACAGAGACTGTGAAATGTTTAAATTATTTTCTCATGTAACTAACTCAGAAAATAGTGTAAAATAATTAAGTGATTTCCAGCATTCAAGGACTTTCTACTCAGAAAGACAAGATAACAGAAACAGAGCATGGGAAATAAAAAGATTTTATGGACCCTTGTTATCAGGAGTGAAAATACAAAAAGATGGAACCACAAGAAAACATAAAATATATTACCTTAAGTTACAAGATGGCCTGAAGACAAGTCAAAAGTTAAAAACAAATAAAACAGCATGTAAATTGTAATTTAGTTTTAAATTCTAAAAAACTCATATAAATATGCGTGAAGCTCTAATACATAACAGTACACAGAAACCATAGTTTAAGTTGACCCTGCACAAGCAGATAAGCATCCCAGGGCAGGACTTTAACCCTTAATTAACTTTCATAAAAAGTGTAAATAGTGAGCCCTGTTGCTCACACATAATGAGGGCAATGCACTCACTGCAGGCAGCATCGGTGGCAGGATGGAATGCAGAGACTTTTCCTTTGCAGCCCCAGCCCAGCGCTGGCACTGGGGATGAAGAGGCCCTGAGGTGACCCTGAGAGGAAGTGCAAGGCACAGGGTGCAGCTGAGCAAGGACAGCGCTGGGCTGGGCTCAGAGGTGAAGCTGGCACTGGCCAGCGTGGAGAAGGTGCTTTGTGCAGCCCCTGTTACAGGGGAGCTTGGGCCTTGCTGCAGACATACGGCCGCCAGTTTGAGCAGTTCTCACTCCTGAATCTCTCATCAGCCAGGTACACGCACTGGGAATTGCCAAAGACAGGAACCCTGCAGGGAGGAGCAGAGGCAGCGCTGGTTTCCTGTGTGCCTTAGGTTGGCAATAGGGGTATTTTATTCCCATCTGTTAGAGGAGCAGCAGCTATCTTCTGTTAACTGGGCAGTTTTCTTTCTCTCCTCCACAATCAATCCTCCCTCCAGGAGATTTATTCTGTTAATGGGCAAGTGAATGTTGCTGCAAGGCTGATAAAATTCCATCATCCCATTGTGAGATGCTCCGCCCAGGGGGAGGAGCCAAGCATTCCTACCCGGATACAATCTGAGGTTTGGAACACCACAGCAGCCTTTGCCCACTGCATTCCCAGAGGAGCAGCTGTTTTCACTGGATTCCCCTAGGAAGACCAGGCCCATCTACACCATGACTGGACCTTCTGAGGAAACCTCCAACCTTCTACAGGATCACTGATCAACACAACCACACCTGTCACTGCAGGAGGGCTGCAGCCACCATTGAATGGGACTGCTACCAACACCTGACCCACAGGGTGTCAGGTAATATTCTGACTTGGCCAGTAGGGTTTTTTTGTTCCTATGATTACATTTTTATTTTTAGTCCTCCCAGTCAAGAAGTGTTTTTCCTATTCCCACATCTTTGCCTGAGAGCCTTTTCATTTCAAAATTATAATAATTCAGAGGGAGGGGTTTGCATTTTCCATTTCAGGGAAGGCTCCTGCCTTTCTTAACAGACACTTGTCTTGCCAAACCAAGATGCCAGGGGAAGCCCTTGTGGCCCTGTGCCCCCAGGCCCTGCCCGGCTCCCCGGCACTCACCGGGAGCTGTAGCTGCTGCCGTCGCCCCAGTGCAGGCGCTCGCCCCGTCTGCGCAGCCCGAGCCAGAAATCGACGTTCCCACAGAGGCGGAAGAGCAAATCCTGCCCAGGAGAGAGGAGGGAGCTGCCCCGGCCCGGGGGGGACACGTGCCCGGGCTGCCCCGCCCACCGGGGCTCCTTCCCTGCAAGGCCCCGGCCCAGGGCTGCAGCCCCGGCCCTACGAGCACCGAGCCCGGCCCAGGAGCGCCCCCAGGCTGCCCTCGGCCGCCCCACAGCGCCCGCAGCCCCTCACTCACCATGGCCTCCTCATCCTTGGCAATGGCCAGGGAGGCATTGAGCTCGGAGCACCGTTCCTGACCCTGCTCCCAGGTGCTGGAATCCCGTGAGAAGTAGTAGCAGACCCCATTGTACCCAACCCAGCCATGGGGACAGCCCAGAACACACTGTGAAGTCGCAGGTGTGACTGGAACCTGTGGTGCTGCTGCAGGGGGAAGAGGAGAAGGTCTGAGGATTCCCCTGTGCAGGGAGCAGGGAGCCCGCTCTGGCCCGAGGGGCTGGGCCCAGGCTGCTGCCCCTCCCTTACCTGCCAGCACAGCCAAGGCCACCCCCAAAGCCAGCGCCAGCACCAGGAGCAGCAGAATCAGCACCGCCGTGCCCACGGGATGGCGCCTGAACCGTTCACCTGGAGCAGGAAAGAGCTGCTGGCTGCCAGAAGCAGAGGCGGCCCTGCAATCTGCTCAGCCCATGGCCAGGGAGCAGAGCAGGGAGCCCTGAGCCAGTGTGGCCCTCACTCAGCTGGCAGCCAGAGAGCCAAGAGCCTGGCCACAGGCAGGGACACAGCTGTGGGCACAGGCAGGGACACAGCTGTGGGCACAGGCTGCAGCAGGAGAACTGCACAGCCTTGGGGGCAGCTGGGGCTCTTGCTTCCAGCCACTGATGGGGCCCGGCAGAGCACGAGGCCTCTTGCAGATATCGGGAAACAGCCACACACACCTGCCAGCCCTGGCCTTGGGAGGGGACACTGGCCCCTTCCTAGAGGCCACAGGGGTGGCCCTGCACTCACCCAGCAATCTTCTGCAGATATTCTCTGTTGCTGTTCGGTCCTTGTGGGGGACCTTCCTACCCCCATGAATGGAGCAGACTTCACTCTCCTCCTGCTCACAGCCGGCATCTCTCTGAGTGGAACCATCAGCACCTTGCTCCCGAGACATCAGGAGTGCTGGCAAAGCCTTTCAGAGCTCGGCCTCGGGAACATCTTTACACCTGCGCTTATGGCACCCTGAAAGTGACACGATGATTGGTCACTGCTGGTGCCGGCCCTGCGGTAGCCCGAGACTCAGGAGGGCAGTGGCAGCTCTGGCTGCGCTGTCCCCGCTGCCCAGAGGTGCGGCAGCAGCACGGAGTCCGCCTGCCGAGGGCCGAGAAGCAGCAGCCCCGGTCTGCTCACCCTTGTGCCCCGCATTATTCCCTGCCGCGGCGCCTCGGAGCCCGGGCACACCGAGCGCCGGCACGGCCGCTGCGGCTCCCTGCCTGGGCACACGGAGCGGCTCCTGGCACACAGGGCAGCGCCGAGAAGCCTCGGCCCCGGAGCAGGCAGCATGCGGCGCTTTGTGCCCGCACTCGGCGCCTGCAGCGCTTTGGGCTCCGAGGCACGTTCCATTTCATCCCGTGCCAGCCCCGAGCCGGGCACGGACACCTCCCGCCCCAGCAGCGGCCCCGAGCCCGGAGCCGCACGGCCGGGAACGGTCCCGGGCACGGAGCAGCCGCCTCCGTCCTAGCGAGAGCAGCCGGGATGAACAAATCCTGCCCATCGCTGCCGCGGCAGCGGCTCCATCCCGGCCATCCGGGCAAGGAGGAGAGCGCGGGCCCAGTAAATCCCCAAATTTGAGGCGATTTGATCAATTGAAGCGGGGGACGCAGCCAGTCCTGGGGCGGCCGTTTTGTTCCCAGACCCCGACCCCACCCGGCCCTCTCCCCGGCGCTCCCGCTGCCTTCTCCGGGATCAGTTCCTTCACCCTTCTGGTGCCTCCCGTCGCTACCGCCCCCAATTTAGGGACCTGAACCCTCTGACTCGGCTGAGCGCATTGGAAAATCCGGGGCTGCCACACATCATCCCGAGCCCCGGGCTGTCTCGTGATTTTCCTGTGTTTTCAGAGTTCCAGGATGAGATCTCTGGGCTCTGTCAAAAGCCTTATCTGAGCTGAGGTCCTGTGGTCTTTCCCAACCCTTTTGTGCCACATCCTGATGGGACAGGGCTGTGACCTGCTGAGGGCAAGGCTGCTCCTGCTCTGTGGCAATCAGACACAGCCCCAGTTATTCTCACAGGAGCACTCCAGCAGTTTGCTGTGTTTGGGGCATCTCACAGCTGCTATTATGGAGAGATTTGTTTTTAAGGTATGCGAGGGAGACCCTCCCACTGAGGGTCTGGGCTCTGGCCAGGCCCTGGCTCTACCTGGTTGGAGAATTGCCAACAAACCCAGATGTTTTCTGCCTCAGAACTCCATTCAAGTCTCTTGGCCTTGGCAATTTGACCCTATGCCAATAGGACAGCTGGATCTCTTTTTAAAGTGAGCTTGGACAACTTTCCTGGGAATGGCTCTCCAGGTCCTCACTGAAATGAGGTTTGTCAGCTGCTGCAGGCTCTGGGTGATGGTGCAGTGTTTAGGACATTGATAATCATCCAATTTCACAAGTGTTATTAATTACATTAATTATGTGTTTTATTCTTGATTACTGTCAGTTTCTTGTTTCACTGCATGCATTGTTTTGTTTAGATGTTCCCTTCATGCTCATAGCAAGAGACAGATGTCCTGGTTTGAGGGAAGTGGATTTCTGGGAGTGAGTGTGTCAGTCCAATTGAAGATGTAGATTTGCGATTGACACCTGGATGGCCACTAAGATTTGGACACGCCTCTGAGAACACACAGGGGTTAAAAGCAGAGCTCTGCCCCTGGGAAGCTCTCTTAGGACTTCGGCGTGGAAGAGGAAGGGCCTCTCCCCCTGCTCCAGCTGTCCCGGCTGGGCGGGGAGAGGGGCAGCCATGTGGTAGGCCCGGGCCTGGATCGAGATGGGGGTAGGCCTGGCCTGGTCCCCCCCCCAGGGTAGAAGGGTGGAGGAGAGAGAGACTGGGAGCTACTGGGCAGCCCCCCCCTCCCCTGGGGAGACAGAGAGAGAGACTGTGTCTGTGCTCGCTGCCTGGAGCTGAGCTGTGGCCTTGAAGTTCGATATCGTGTGCTGCCAGCCTGCCCGGCCTGTGGAGAGGAGGGGGGTTGAACCAGAAGGAGTCCGGCTGCTTGTGGGTTGTGAGCTGTGGAGTTTTAACCCTTTCTTGGACAATGAAAGCTTTTGCAGAGTACTGACCCTTCCGGGAGAGGAGATGAAGAAGGATTTAAGCAAGTTTTTAAAGGACCGAGCAGGGGAGAGATTGTGAGAAGAACCTAGGGTGGAAGAGATGTGGAGTGGCATTTTTTGCTGGACGCTTTTTGTGAGCCATGGACTGTTCCTGAATACAGAGACTATTTTCAGGGGGAGCCACCGTGTCCCAGAGTTAAGAGGGCAGTGTGGGAGCCTCCCGGCCCAGGAGGTGAAATAATGGGGGGACAGATGTCCCAAAATGGAGACTGTGCCTTTTTTTGGAGTGGGACGACGGAATCCTTAAAAAGACGACCCTCAAAGTAGCTCTGGTCCATGTTCAGTGGTGAGAGCACTGAAATGGGAGGAGGGGGTCACGATCTCCAATCCGGGTGGTGATATGTGACCAAAAGCCCAGGGCATACAAGAAGGACTCCTCCTCTTAAGGAATTGAGGATTGAGTATTTTTAAGGGTGGTTTTTGCTGGACCGGAAGATGTAATTGTATTGGGAATTTGGTGGGGGGAGGAGGAGGAGCTGTATTCTGTAGAGTTTTCATTTTCCTTGAGATTGTCTTTTCTTTTCTTTTCTATACCTATGTAGTGTGTAGTTAATAAAGTTCTGTTTTCTATATTTTTAAGTAGAGGACTGCTTTGCTTATTCCTAGGCACATCTCACAGCAAGTACCAGGGAGTAAGTATTTTCATGGGGGGCACTGGCATTTTGCCAAGCTCAAACCATGACAACATGCTTGTTATCTTTACAACAAAAGGAAAGGGGAATTGGCTCCTAAAGAATGTCTGAATGATGCAGTATTTATACTAGAAGTATTTTAAAGGCTTTTCTGTAAGTGTCACAGTGAGGGTGGCTGTGACAAACCTCTCTGGTTCCCTGACTTCAGGCCAGGGTGGTGAAAATGAACAGGAGCGGGTTCGATGGAGCTGCCCAGAAAGAACTTTAATAAAGGATGAGAAACAACAGACGTGGAGAACCCGTGCACAATAAGAGGGGCAGGATCCAGAGACCCCAAACAAAGGGGAAGCAACAATAGATACACTCAGGGGTGGAACATTCTAGAACTGTAACCATATGGGGGAAACAAGTAAGCACTAGGGGAGCAGAACTTGGGCAACTTAACA
>JALJVW010000241.1:33658239-33701708 GCA_024865655.1 Emberiza elegans | reverse complement strand
TGACTCCCGGTGCCACACTGGGAGCCAGGGCATATTGAGAAGCAGGAACCACGCGAGGAGAGCGGTCAGGTCACTCTTGTCCTGCAAAAACCTTGGTAAGGAAAATGGCCCACTTTGTTGAAGCTGGTCGAGAACCTCAGCCCGGCCGAAGCCTTGCCTGGGGCTGTCAACAGTGAATCACCGCAGGGATTCTTGGAGTGAGCCTGGCCAGGTGCCTGGTGCCGCTAAAACCGCTCTGTGCCTCTGCTTTCCCCGGCCCGGCCGCCTCCTAGCGGCCCCTCACCCTGCCGGCGGCTGCTGGCCCAGGCAGCTGCGGCTCGGAGTCCGCCTGCCGAGGGCCGAGAAGCAGCAGCCCGGGCTGCTCACCCTTGTGCCCGCATTATTCCCTGCCTGTGGGAAAAATGGCCCACTTTGTTGAAGCTGGTCGAGAACCTCAGCCCGGCACGGCCGCTGCGCCTCCCTGCCTGTGGGAAAAATGACCCCCCCAATTTTGGCTTTCGCATTTATGTATGAGCTTATGCATGTTGTTAGTGATTATAACTTTTTAGAAACTGTATCAATTATAACTCTTTCTAGCTGGATGTTAGTATAATATAATCTACCAGACTAAGTATGCACTGTATTGCTCATCGAAATAGTAGTGCAATGAAGATAATATCTATGTATCACTTATGGAAATAATAGTATAATGAATGTACTGTGTTATCAGAGCAAAACATCAGATGTGAAAAAGACTTTTTTTGTAAGTAGAAGCAATGTAAGGCCATCCCCTCATGAACCCATCCAAGTGATAAGATAGCCGTGACAGATACCAGAGTACCAGAGGACAATTAGAGAGCACCATGTTAAAATTAAGGAGGACATACTAAAATCTTACCAGAGGATGCGAAACAGCAGGATGGAGACACAAGAAGAAATAAAATATATTGACTGCACACCCAGAATGTCATGCATGCAACCCAGACTGTGAAGAAGTCAGAAAAAGGAGTTCCCAAAACAGAAGGTTTCAAAGCATATTTTAATAATGCATGAAACACATGTACTTGCATAAACCTCAGAGACGTAACAGTATAAAGATAACACGGTTTACATACACCAATGTGTTCTTTGGCTGTTGGCCAGGAGCACCCCCATGCTGGAAATATTGTCCTTATTTTATCCTACTACTATTACTATCTTTATTATTATTAAACTTTTTAGAACTCTAAGCAATTAATTCTGTTTTTCACACCTGTGAACACAGGGGAAAGCCGGCACCAGGAACTCGCCAGAACCCCCCGGCCCTCAGCGCGGCCCCCTCCGCCTGCAGCGAGCCCCGAGCTGGGGCAGCACCGACCGCGGTCCCACCTGGGCCGGAGCCGCCTCCCGGCTCCCGGTGCCGCCGCCGCACCGGTCCCGGCCAGACCCGCCGGCCACAGCCGGTGCCGCCGCTGGTCGGAGCCGATGTGGGCGTGGGAGGGATTTTGGCCGCTTTGACTGAACAGCGCGCAGGGAAACTGCCAATGGGAGTGCGGCGATGAGCGTGGGAGGGAGGGGGCCTGGTTTGGGCTCCCTGCACACAGATCGCGTTGTCAGGATCTGGAGCAGTCGGGAATGGGCCTGGTCGAGCTCCAAGGCATTCCGGGCGTGCTGCCAGGGCTAACGTGTCACAGCTGATGAGTCAGCTTTCCAGGAGAGGGACTTGGCAAGATTTGTTCTTTATTAATAGGGATCAGCTGGTGGGAGATTTGCTGCTTGGAGGCCTCCTGAGGCACGGTGATGATGAAATTACAGCTCTATGTTTGGTGATATCGGGAGGAACGTCAACAAGACTTTAACACTGGACTTCAGGAGGGCAGACTTTGGTCTGTTTAGGAGACTTATTCAGAGTTCCTTGGGAAGCAGCCCTTTAAAACAAAGGACTTCAGGAAAGGTGGACATGCTTTCAAACGGAGATGTTGAGGGCACAGGAACAGACTGTCCCTGTGTGCCCAAAGACCAGTCCACAAGGCAAACGTCCAGCCTGGAAGGCCAATGAGGTTTTGGAAGAACTTAGAAATAAAAGGAGGATGTATCAGCTTTGGAAGGAGGGTCAGGTTTCTCAGGAAGTATTTAAGGGAACTGCTAGGGTACATAAGAAAAAATTAGGGAGACCAGAGCTCAGTTTGAACTTACTTTGGAAACTTTTGTAAAGGATTACAAATATATTAACAGTAAAAGGAAGGTGTGGAGAGTTTTGTCAAAACATGGTTAGCTGAACGAGGCCATGTTTAAGATACAGTGGTCAAGCAGTGATTTTCCAGCCTGCTGATTAAACAGGGGCTTTCCAGATGAACAAACAGTAGCTTATGCTGAGAACAGTAAAGGTCTTTATAAATATGCTATTTATATATTATGTATATATTATATATATACTAAATACAATATCGACAAGCTCCGGGTTGTTGCACACTTTGCCAAATTCTACATTATTATTTCTTTCAGTACAACTGCACTTTTAAAGATCCAAGTAAATTTATGGCTCCTTAAAATTTGCAGCCACCATGAGTTTTTCTCAGTAGTAAATTACATAGGGTCAACGTGTTTGTCACACTTCTCTAATCCCTCCAGTAAATCCATCATGCCATTATTTCAACCATGCTTGGTTCATGTTTTCAGTGGTGTCAGCTTGGCACCACTGTCAAACCCACTAGGGCTGGTTTGGCAGTGCCAAGTGGCTCCTGCAATCTGCCATCAGGAACCTGGCCTGGTGACTTTTGTTTCCCTGGGAAAAGGGGTGGTGTTGGTGTTCAGGGGCCTGTGGTGGTGAGTGGCTGGCCGTCTGCTGGGGTTCTGAAATCCAGGTCACCCCTGCCCCATCCCTCATTTCCCCCATTGCCCACCGGAGACTCCTGCAGCAGCACGTGGGATCCCAAGGCTGAGGGGCAAAGACGGTGGGGCTTGACAGGTGGAGAGCTGGCACTGAGGGTCAGGGGTGCAAAGGACACAGGGGACCAGGTAGGGTTGGGGTACAGGCACCACCCTAATGGTGGGACAGCCCCAGGACCCTCCCAGCAGGTGCAGGCAGTTACCCCATTTAGAAGGTAGAGATCATGTTCAGAGGCCACAGAGGTACAGGTAGGGGTTGAACAGTCTTTAGGGTGGTTTTTAGTTTTTTTTCAGGGATTTTTAAGGATATTTTAGGGGATTTTTTTGCAGGATTTTTTAGGAATTCTTTGGGAGTGTTTAGGATACCTTTAGGGTTTTTTCAGGGCTTTAAAAAGAATTTTTATGGTGTTTTAAGGGCTGTCTTACTACTAATTGGAATTGTTAGGGGTGTCTTTGGGTATTCTTGGGGCTTTTTTTAGGACTACTTAAAAGTTTTTAGAGCTTTTTCAGGAGTATTGAGGGTATATGGAGAACTTTTTTAGGACTAGGATATTTTTTCTAGGGTTTTGTAAAGGGATTTTTTAAGCTTTTTTTGAGGTCTTGTCAGGGCGTTTTAAAGATTTTAGGGGTATTCTCAGAGCTCTTTTAGGACTATTTAGAGATTTTTAGAGTTTCTTTGGGGGTTTTTAGGGGTGTTTGAGGGGCTTTTTAAAAGTAGAGTATTTTTAGTGTATTCTGAGGCTAATTAGGTATTTGTGGGGTGTTTAGGACACTTTGAAAACTAGGGCTTTTTTAGGGGATTGATAGGGTTTTTTAGGGTCCTTTCAGGGCATGACAGAGACTGAGGGGCAGCTTGAGGGGCACTGTGGGGGCTTGAGGGTGGCAGAGGCTGGGAGCTGAGGAAGGAGCAGGGAGAAGGGACAGTGGGTGGCACACAGACATGCTGAGGGTGGCAGGGGCAGCTGGAGGGTGACACCGAGAAGCTGGGGGCTGAGGGGCAAAGGAGAGGGGTTAAGGGTGACACACAGGAGCTGAAGGGCAGCTGAGAGGGGGCTGGAGGGACACAGGGGGGGCTTGAGGGTGACAGACAGAGCCTGAGGGGCAGAGGGAGGGCTTGAGGGGTAAAGGGAGAGGGCTTTAAGGGCTGGACAGTGCAGTGGAGATCAGGGCTACAGGGCACAGCTTCGGAGGCAAGTTAGGGTACAGGTGCAGCACCCCTCAGCCAGCCCTAAACTTGGCCTATCCAGCCCCCCTAACCACAGCCTTTTCCCCCAACAGCAGCACAACACAGCAACCCTGACAGCGAGAGCAGAGCGGAACCCTCCCGGTGGGACAGGACAGCAACCCTCACACCAGGACAAGAACAGAACTCCCAGAGAACAAGATCCACTGCAAAAAGGTAGGGAAGACATATGAGGGTTAGAGAGACAGGTGGGGCTTGGAGGTTGAACAGTATTTTTCAGGACTTTTCTGAAACTGAAAGATATATAGATATATATTCTTGAAGGTTTCTTAGGACATTTTTGGCTTAGCCTTAGCCTAAGGCTGCATTTAATGTCTAGGTTTAGGGTTACAGCTAGGGTTAGGGTTTTGAAACCACAAAGCCTAGAGCTCCAGGCACCCTGCAGCTGCAAAAGGCATCCCAAGGGGAACACAAAACTACCAAGACCTGCCGTCCTCCACAGCTTTTTTCTTGGAATCAGCCTTAGCCCTAGGCTGCATTTACTGCCTATGGTTATGGTTAGGGTTCTGCCCAGGGTTAGGCTTAGGGTTTTTAAACCAGAAAGCCCAGAGCTCCAGGCACACAGCAGCAGCAAAGGCATCCCAAGGGAAATACAAAACTGCCACAACATGCCTTATTCCACAGCTTTTTCCTTGGAATCAGCCTTAGGCCTAGGCTGCATTTACTGCCTAGGGTTAGGGTTTGGCCTAGGGTTAGGGTTTTTATACCACAAAGCCCAGAGTTTCAGGCACACTGCAGCTGCAAAAGGCATCCCAAAAGGAAGAAAAAACTGCCACAACATGCCTTCTTCCACAGCTTTTTCCTTGAAACAAGCCTTAGCCCAAAACTGGGTTTACTGCCTAAGGTTAGGGTTAGGGTTTGGCCCAAGGTAATGGTTAGGGTTTTTAAACCACAAAGCCCAGAGCTCCAGGCACACTGCAGCTGCAAAAGGCATCCCAAGGGGAATACAAAATTGCCACAACATGCCTTCTTCCACAGCTTCTTCACTGGAACCAGTTTGTGGCCTGGAGTGGCCGGCTGGCTCCTGAAAATCCACATCGTGCAGGATGCCTCCCAGACCCTGTCACTACAGGACATGAAAAAACACAAGTGCACACCGCTGTTCTCAAGGTGAAGGAAAGGGAAGTTTATTTTCCAACTCCAACATTTATAGTTTTCCAAAAGTGACAGTGGATTGGAGGGTGACAGTGCCACCTCTCCAATGACACTGGTTAAACCCACAGTCCATCAACTTTCTCCTCCTCCATAAAGGAATGCAAAACAATGAGTTATTTACAGAAAGTGTTATGAACAAAAAAAAACTGTCAATTTTTTTGTGTGAGGGAACAAGTTACAAAAACGAGTTTAACCACTTTTGCTACTAAAGTGTTATCTGTGTTATGTAAATTACCAGTCATTCTCGCTAATGAGTCCTTTTGTATTAGTAGAAGCTGCGGCCGAGGCCAAGTTGAAAAGCCTTTTGTATTAACACTAAAGGTGTGAGAGAACTGCCTGGGCAGAGACAGTTAGAGAGAGATGAAACTTGAGGCGGGGGACATGCAAATTAAACTGTAAAGGACCATAGTGCTTTGGGAAGCGGCGACCTCAGACGTGTAGAAAAGAACCCCAAAACAACGAGCCAAAATGAAATTGAGGAATTAGAGTGATGTCCACGTGTGAGGAACAAGCTACTGAACCTGCAGAGATGCTGAAAACCTTTGGAGCCCCTTGCCCTGAGTGAAGAGTCATCCAAAAGCCAGGACCCCAATCCCCGGAGAGCAGCCGAGCAAGATCTGGCACGTCCACAGCTTCTACAAGGATGGGACTTGCACCTCTGCCCCCAGGGGACAAAGCTGCGACTCATCCTCCTCCTGCGAGCCACCTGGGAGAGAACCGACGGAAGCTGCAGATCCGTCGAGCCACCCCCATCCTGAGCTGATCATTTTTAATAAAGGCATTAAAAGGAGAAAAAGTCTCCTGCCGTGTTTATTTCAGAAAGTGTGTGAGAAAGTTCACTACAAGAATGTCAACATCAGAAGGCTTAGAAAATCTAAAAAAACCAGGGTGACATCTCACCCATTTCCATTTAAAAAAGAAAAAGAGAAAAGAAAATGAACAATATGAAAAAGAAAACATGAACAATGTTTTCAGTGTGCATTTGTGGAGGAATCATCGGAGTGATCACTCTTATCATCTGCATCCGAGTCATCACTCAGTGATTCACCCGCTTGATGCCTTTCAGGTTGGTCACGGTTTCCATCTTGCTCGTCGGCTGGATTCTGTCTCTGCGGTCACAGGTCAGGGTGAACACATTTCAAAGGTACCCAGTGTACCCCAGTATCTGTGGATACACAAGCATACCCGTGCCCCAAAGCGATAAGGTCACAGGGACCTTGCCACTGTTTGGTGACTAAATTCTGCACCCAAACCTTCGCTCGAGGCTGATGTGCCTCGTCCACAGTCTGCAACGAGAGATGGTGATTCAAAATGACAGGATTATTTGAGTTCTGCAGCACTGTGAGATGATTGATTGTGCACAAAGCTTTTGCCAACTGACTGTGCGGGGTTTCACCCTGCATTCCCCGTTTTTGTTTTTGAAGAACCTGCTTCAGAGTACCATGAGCGCGTTCTACAATAGCTTGACCAGTCGGAGAATGAGGGATACCAAACTTGTGTGAGACACCCCATAACTGCAGGAACTGCCGCACCTTTTGCGATGCGTAAGCAGGACCATTGTTGGTTTTCACAGCAGAAGGTATGCCCAGAACGGCAAAGGCCTGCTTCCAGTGGGCGAGGACATCACGGGCCTTCTCCCCAGTGTGAGCCGGAGCCCACATCGCAGAGGAGAACGTGTCCACCGTGACATGCACACACTTGAGCCGGCCAAACTCGGTAATCTGGGTGACATCGGTCTGCCAAAGCTCCAAGGCCCTAAGGCCTCTGGGGTTTACCCCTGCCGGCAAAGGTGGAGCAAGTGCATGGCAATCATCACATGACTCAGCAATGTCACGAGCCTCAGTTGGCGTCAGCTGGAACTGCTTCTGCAGGGTATGTGCATTCTGGTGGAAAACCCATGCGATGCCTCGGCCTGCGCGAGTGTATCAGGCTGAGGCGCTACCCACGCTGGGTTGGCCAACTTGTCAGCCCTCGCGTTACCTTCCACTATAAAGCCTGGCAAATTGGTGTGACTCCTCACATGCAGAACATAGAATGGATGAACTTGGGCCTGAATGGCACACCACAAGGTCTTCAGTAAATGAAACAAGGCAGGATTACTGATCTCCTTCAAAACTGAATGACCCAACTGCTGTGCAATATCAGCCACATAGGCGGAATCCGTGACCAAGTTGAAAGGTTTCTGGGAAAATTTCTCAAATGCCGTGACAGCAGCCCTCAGTTCAACCAATTGGGCTGACCCATCCTCATGACCTTCCAGAATCTGCCACTCAGATCCGTCCCTCCAAATAACAATGGCCTTTCCTGTTTTCCCTCAACTGTCAGTGAAGATGGTGGGTCCTTGTATGGGGTCCTGGCTATGTTTGGGCTGCAAAGAGATCTGCGTGCATTTCGCCATATGCAGTAACCTATGGCTGGGCAGATGATAAATGATCTGCCCTGAAAAGTTTTCCAGAGCACTCTGCAGGGACACACTGTTTGCAAAGCTCCAGTCAAAATCCTCCCATTGCACCGGGAGTATGATCTTTGCGGGATCCGCACCCATCAATTGCAAACACCGGCATTTGATTATCAAGTGAGCAATCAGCTCAAACAACGCAGCTGCTGTCTTCTGTGGCTGATGGGGCAGGAAAACCCATTCCAAAATGTGCAAGGAATCAGACCATTTGTCACTCCATTGGCCAATGATGCCCGTGGAATGCGAATCTGGAATGGTGATGAACACAGTGACATTGCCGGAGGGATCAATGCGATAAACCTGGCAAGCCAAAACAGCTTGCTGAACCACCTCCAACGCCTTACGCGCCTCAGGGGTCAGTGTGCGAGGTGACTTTAGATCAGAGTCTCCTTTCAACAAATCAGACAGAGGAGACAGCTGTGCATCGGTCAGTCCCAAGTACGGACGTAACCAAGTGATGACACCTACCACTTTCTGAGCATCATTCAGTGTCTTCACAGAATGCACAAATTGCACTCCTGGTGACAGACTGTCTGTTCCAGAATTTTGACCCCCAACTACTTCCAAGGTTGTTGTTGTTGGACCTTTTCTGGAGCCACCTGCAGTCCATGAGCATGCAAAGCATTGAGCAACTGAGGCTGAATCCTCAGCAGCTCATCCTGGGTGGATGCAGCCACCAAAATGTTGTCCATATAATGATACAGATGTGCATCAGGAAACTGCTTGCGAACTCCAGACAAGGCACGGGCCACATACCACTGGCATATGGCAGGAGAATTGCGCATGCCCTGGGCCAATGTCCTCCATTGATATCTCTGTACGGGCTCAGCCTCGTTAATCGCTGGCACTGGGAAGGCAAACTTTGGTCTGTCATCGGGATGCAAAGAAATCGTAAAGAAACAATCCTTCAGATCCACAATGAGGACCGGCCAGGCTGCGGGAAGCATGGTAGGCAATGGCATGCCTGCCTACAATGTTCCCATGCTTTCCATCACAGCATTAACCTTTCGGAGGACTTGTAACGACCTCCATTTCCCAGATTTCTTTTGATGCAGAAGACAGGAGTGTTCCAGGGACTGGTAGAAGGCTCCAGATGACCCTGGTCCAACTGCTCCTGCACCAGATTCCGAAGGGCGACCAATTTATCTTGAGGGAGGGGCCACTGCTTCTCCCGGACAGGTTTGTCCACCAGCCACCGTATAGGAGGTGTAGGACACTCTGTGCCCTTCACTGCAGTGGTCCCCATCAAAAACCCGTCCCGATGTGCACCCCCCAGACAGACAGAACATCCCTCCCCCAGAGGCTGGCAGGAGTAGAAGTAACATGAGGCCTGACCCAGGCCGTCTGTCCCTCTGGGTTCGCGACAAGCACAGGCCGCTGGCTCACATAGCAGGCCTGTGACAGACGTCCCCACCGGATCCAAGGGCCACTCCAGGGGCCAGGCAGCAAGGGAGAGAACCGTGATGTCAGCACCGCTGTCGAGAAGCCCACGGAGGTGGATTTCCAACGGCATCGCACCAGGAACAGACAGGGTACACAGCATCTCGGGATGGTCCTTGGTCAGGACAGCAGTCCAGTGAACTTGAGGCGGCCCAGTGGATCCAGAGCCACCAGCTCCACGTGACCGGTCAGCTGTCCTGCGAACAGAGGACTTAAAAGGCACAAGTTGAGCAAGTCGCGTCCCTTTCGGGATCGTGACGGGGGGGTGGGTGTGGAGACCATGGCACAAATCTGCCCTGTGAAATCTGCATCAGTGAGCCCCAGATGCACAATGATGCCCTGAAGGGTGGCACTAGACCTCCCCATCAGGAGAGCACTCATGCCCCCACCCAAGGGACCAAAGGCATCCAGGGGAACCTTGTGTATTTTACAAGATTCTAAGACAACTGGTGCTGCGGTGCAGACATCCACACCTGCTGATCCGCAGGTGCTGGCTGCAAGCCGGCTAAGCAGACCTCCATCGGCTCCGGGGTCTGGAGAGAAGCTTGTGTCTGAGTGCGCCCCTCCTGCGCGCTCCGCTGGACGTTTCCCGAGCCCGGTAAAGCCTGGCCATTAACATGAACAGTCGCCTTGCAAACATTGGACATGTGATTCGGCCTACCACACCGACCACACAAGAACATGGGGAATTTGACCTTCTGCGCGTTCTTCCACCGCTTCTTGCCAGCCTGCGCAGTCCCCTGCTGTGGCTGCCCGCCCTGCAGTGCCACCCAAACTGGCTGCACAGCGGCAGCCACGGCAGCCAACTTCTGACCTGAGGGGACGATGTCCACACAGGCCTCCGCCATCTGGGAGACAGTAGGAACACCAGGCAGAGCCACTATGACCCTCCTACAAGCAGCATTGCAATTACACCTCACAAGGTTTGCAATCACAGCCCTCCTTGCCACAGGATCAGGCACCTGCCCCTCCACAGACGCAGTCAGCCTTGCCGCAAATGCCATGAAAGGCTCATCATCCCCCTGGACAATGGTGGCAAACGGCTGCTTCGGAGCAGCCATTTCCAGGGTCTGAACAATCGCTGCCATGCCCAGTGTGCGGCACTGGTCAAGCACAAGGGGATCGAATCCAACCTGCCCCTGCACATTTTCCCACAGGGACAAGAGGGGATGATTGACTGGGAGCCAGGCTATCACCACTCGTCCCCGCGCCCCCTGCAGCACCGGCAGAGCCAGAGGAGCCCGCTCCGCGACCCTGCAGATGCCGCAAGGAGACAGGCTCATTGATCTTGTCGGTCTTAGTTTTGGCCTCCCGCCAGAAACGCTCGGGGTGCCTCGGACGCACGGTCACCTGGCACGAGGGAAGCGTCCACAAATTTGACAAGAAAGCGCCACGGCCCCAGGCGCCCACCGGCCTCCCGCCGGCCGTGTCCGCAGTCGCGCTAAAGGTAAGCGCCTCAGCGCCCTGTCGCGCCGCAGCCCCGGCAGGGAGCGCCTCGGCGGGCGCAGCTGCCGGCACGGCCCGCAAACCTGGTGCGGGCCGGGACGAGACCGGCGCGGGGCCCCCGGCCCCCGACACCGGGGAGGGATGGGGCACCGAGAGAGGCGCGGCCCGCGGAGCGGCGTCACTGCGGGGCGGCACAAGGGAGCCCGGCACAGCCCCTGGGAGCGTCCGTCCCGAGCCGCAAGCCTCCACAGCGGGCACCGCCCCCGCCGAGCGGAGAAACCCACGGGACTCTGCCCCCCGGACCCGGGACCAGCTGGCCAGGAGCCCAATCCACCCCGGGGGAACCATCGCCATCCCCCCAGTCGGATCCGTCCCCCAGCACACCGTCCCGGGGCGGGGAGGGGGACTCCACATCGCACAGAAACTCAAACTCCCCCTCGTCCACGTCCGAGACAGAAGGGCTCCCCTGGGAACTCCGAGGGGTACAAGAACCAGACCCCTGCCAAAGCTCCTCACACTTTTTCCACTGCACCAGCAGCGATCCCACGTCTATGGTGCAATCATCAACGAGGGCCTCCATGAGGCGGGCCGCCACGAGAGACCATGCCTCCCTGGAGAACGCCTCAGCAGGGTCCGGAAAGAACCCCCGCTCCCTGGCCCAGAGGAACAATCTCTCAAAATCACTCCAGGAAACGGAAACCTGTTTCCACTCCAGGACCCTCCTCCAGAGGTCCAAAACGAGGGAATCCTCCTCGAAACCCACAGAGGTTGCCATCACCACAAGAACAGCAGGCAAAGCGCCAAAGAGGGGAGGACAACGCGGCCTCACCGCAATCCGGACTCTGTGTCTCAGCCTAGGCTGCAGTTCTCCTCGGCGTCACCAGGTGTCGCTACAGGACACGAAAGAACACAAGCGCACACCGCTGCTCTCAAGGTAAAGGTGAAGGAAAGGGAAGTTTATTTTCTGACTCCAACGTTTATAGTTTTCCAAAAGTGACAGTGGATTGGAGGGTGACAGTGCCACCTCTCCAATGACACCGGTCAAACCAACAGTCCATCAACTCTCTCCTCCTCCGTAAAGGAATGCAAAACAATGAGTTATTTATAGAAAGTGTTTGAGAAAGTTCACTACAAGAATGTCAACATCAGAAGGCTTAGAAAATCTTAAAAAGCCCAGGGTGACATCCAGGTGTATCTGTGTCAGGTTTGAGTGTGTCTGACTTTGGACAAAGTCAAGTTTCAGTCTTCTTCTCTTTAAGCCTTTTCATGTTCTATTCCAGTTTTATTAAGGTCAATTTTTATTCAGTATTAAAAATATAACCATAAGTTCTCTTGAATATACCTCTAATGCTGCTGAGGTGACATTGAATTACATTACAACTAATTTTAAGTCCTAAGCTCATTTTGTTTAAATATGTTGGTTTACATTGCAAGATGTCGTTATTTTCTTCTAGAGATAAGACAGATCTGACTGAAGCAGCTGTGATGAAACACTGATAAACACCTGCCTTTGGATAGAAGAAGATACAGTTTGTTGGGCCCTTGATCCTCTCACAGATTGCACAGGTGTCAGTGCTTTGTGTGACTATCCACAAGACAGGTGTCACTTTGGGATCTCTCTGTTTTGTTCCCCAGCTGCAGATGCATCTCTTTGAACAGGCTGTCTGCAGCCGCTCCCTGCACTGCCTGCTCAGCCTTTAGTCCCTTCTCCTGTTCCTGCAGGGTTGCTGTGCCTTGACCCAGGGCTGTCTCATGGTTTTCCTGTGTTTTCAGAGTTCCAGGATGAGATCTCTGGGCTCTGTCAAAAGCCTCATCTGAGCTGAGGTCCTGTGGTCTTTCCTGACCCTTTTGTGCCACATCCTGATGGGACAGAGCTGTGACCTGCTGAGGGCAAGGCTGCTCCTGCTCTGTGGCAATCAGACACAGCCCCAGTTATTCTCACAGGAGCACTCCAGCAGTTTGCTGTGTCTGGGGCATCTCACAGCTGCTATTATTGAGAGATTTGTTTTTAAGGTATGTGAGGGAGACCCTCCCACTGAGGGTCTGGGCTCTGGCCAGGCCCTGGCTCTACCTGGTTGGAGAATTGCCAACAAACCCAGATGTTTTCTGCCTCAGAACTCTATTCAAGTCTCTTGGCCTTGGCAATTTGACCCTATACCAGTAGGACAGCTGGATCTCTTATTAAAGTGAGCTTGGACACCTTTCATGGGAATGGCTCTCCAGGTCCTCACTGAATTGAGATTTGTCAGCTGCTGCAGGCTCTGGGTGATGGTGCAGTGTTTAAGATATTGATAATCATCCAATTTCACAAGTGTTATTAATTACATGTGTTATCTGATTTATTCTTGATTACTGTCAGTTTCTTGTTTCACTGCATGTATTGTTTTGTTTTGATGTTCCCTTCATGTTCATAGCAAGAGACATGCTTGTTATCTTTAAAACAAAAACAAAGGGGAATTGGCTCCTAAAGACTGTCTGAACAATGCAATATTTATACTAGAAGTATTTTAAAGGCTTTTCTGTAAGTGTCACAGTGAGGGTGGCTGTGACAAACCTCTCCGGTTCCCTGACTTCAGGCCAGGGAGGTGAAAATGAACAGGAGCGGGTTCGATGGAGCTGCCCAGAAAGAACTTTAATAAAGGATGAGAAACAACAGACGTGGAGAACCCGTGCACAATAAGAGGGGCAGGATCCAGAGACCCCAAACAAAGGGGAAGCAACAATAGATACACTCAGGGGTGGAACATTCTAGAACTGTAACCACAGGGGGGAAACAAGTAAGCACTAGGGGAGCAGAACTTGGGCAACTTAACACAAAAACACCAAAGGCTCGTTGGGAAACTCTCAGGCTGGCCCTGAATTAAACAAATGATTCCCAGGGCTGGAAACCAATGCCTGGCTCTTTTGGGGTAAAATCCAGCTGAGTGTGAGTCACAGCTGAGCCAAGTCCCACACATGAGGATCTCCAGGTGAGTGTGCACTGGCCAGGCCTGGCTGATTGATGGACTGAGGGCGAAGGCAGAAGAAGCAGCTTTGGACTGGGTTCTGGCACTGGCAGCGAATTCCCTTCCCCAAGGAAGCAGCTCTGACCATCTTCCTTAAAAGCTGAGAGAGAGAGAGAGAGAGAGCCAACAGCTGACAGACCCTTCCTCACAGTCAGGTGCCTGATGACAAAAGTGGGATTCCTCCTCAGCACGTGTCAGCTGTTCTTCCTCTTCCAAAGACAGCCCAAAAATGTCACATTCAGGCCACTTTGTGATGATTTCACAGATCCCAGGGAGATTTGGATTTCCCGTTGGAGCTTGTTGTGTCATGAGGGCAATGCACTCACTGCAGGCAGCATCGGTGGCAGGGTGGATTGCAGAGACTTTTCCTTTGCAGCCCCAGGCCAGCGTTGGCACTGGGGATGAAGAGGCCCTGAGGTGACCCTGAGAGGAAGTGCAAGGCACAGGGTGCAGCTGAGCAAGGACAGCGCTGGGCTGGGCTCAGAGGTGAAGCTGGCACTGCCCAGTGTGGAGAAGGTGCTTTCTGGCCAGAACCCCCCGGCCCTCACCACTGCCCCTCCGCCCGCAGCGAGCCCCGAGCTGGGGCAGCACCGACCGCGGGTCCCACCTGGGCTGGAGCCGTCTCCGCTCCGCAATGGCACGAACGGGGACCCGGACGCCGCCGCTCCGGTCCCGGGCAGACACAGCGGGCACGGCCGCTGCTGCACACACTGTAGGAGCCGTCAGTGTGGAAGGGCTTTGGGCCATTTTGCCCTTCATATGGGTGGGAAAGCGGCTGTTCTCAGCGAGGAGAGCGGCGGAGGCGCTGCTCCTGTCCCGCAAACAGCACGTTGACAAAAAGGGCCCGCGCAGGAGAAGCTGGAGAGGAAGCGCAGCCCTGGGGAAGCCGCTCCTGGGGCTCCCAACAGTGAATTCCCGCAGGGATTCGTGGGCTGGGCTGGGCCAGGCCAGGTGCCCGGGGCCAGCAAAAGCGCTCTGAGCCTCTGCTCCTGCCCCTGGGCAGGCAACAGAGCACAGCAGGAAAGGCTCTGGGGTCCCCAGAAAGGCAGCCAGAGATCTCTCACCCATCATGGGCAGAGCAAGCCCCGACTGGGGAAATTAAATTTAATTGTATTTATTATCAAACAAATCTGAGCAAAGGAAGGAGTAGGCTACCAAATCCTAAAAATGCACCTGCTCCACTCCCTTCTCTCCTTCCTGGGCTCCACTTTATCCCCGATTCCCAGATTTTAATGGCTGGGCTGGAGCCCAGGAGGAATTGCAGTGCCCTCGGTGCCAGTGCCCAGCACAGCTGTGACATTCACTGTTCCACTGCCCTGGGTCACACTGCACGGGGCTGTGGCTGCTCACTGGTGACACCTCCCACCCAAAGGCCATCAGGTGTGGGCCAAAGCTCTCAGTGCTGTGCCTTGGTACACAGTTGGCTCCGTTAAAAGCACAGGCTCTCCGTGCATGTCTTGCTTAGTTACAGTCACTGGCAATGCAGCAGTGACAGCTCTGAGTGGTTTGGGTTGAATTACTGACTGCTGGAGTACTGTAAGCAAGAGCTAAAGCTATCAGCTCTTGGTTACAATGAACTGAAATAATAGTTGGGAACACTGAAAATCTAAGAATTATGGTTTTGTCTCTGCTTAGAATTCAAAAGTCCTGTCTCTGTTGTGAAGTACTAGTAACCCCTGTGGGCATAGATTGATGACAAAAGTTTGTTTAGAGATATGTTAATGTAGATGTTGTAAGTTTGCCTCGTGCCCCTGGGGGTAATAAGTGGGGGTTGCTCGGGAGATTTCTGGTGATTTTACAAATTGCATCTGCTCTAAGTTTGTTTACGATGGAGCCGCCGTTGTTTGTTTTGTGCCCCGGTGGCGCTGTGGGCTCTTGTTGGAGTTCCCGACAGAGGCTTCTCTGTTATGTTAAATTTGGAGCGACAGCGAGCGGTATAATGCCTCTTTCTTTTGTACTGAGGGTAAGTATCAGGTAATTTTGTATTTTTCTCTGCTTCAGAACTATCTTTTTTTAAATGACTAAGTTTTTTATAGGTAAAACCTGGCTCTTTAATGGCCTCTACCTGTAAAGCAGTGAGGGTTTCTTCAATAGTTTTGGTTTGAGCATCAACAGCTCTTTGGAATTTATTTCCCAGCCAATCTTGGGACTTTGTAAGTTGTTCCCCCAGTGCAGGAGCGTGTATGGCCACGATGTGCTGTGGAGTGCTGAGCTTCCCACAAGCTGAGAGCATTGGTGGCACTGTTGGTGTCTGGTCTGGTGAAAGAACCCTTTTACATTTATTGTTTGTATTAGCAAAGGCAGGGCTTTAATTCAGTGAGGATGTGCTGTTTCCTTAGGACACTGCTTTTGAACTGCTTGTGCCAAGCCATCTCAAAAGGCAAGACAAGGTTTGGTTGTGGCTTGTTGAATCAGAGAATCGGCATTTTCAGGGGTTCTTGCAGTTGTACAGTTAAAAGAGTCTTTCTGGGTGCATTTCTAATATCTCTTATTCCTGCTCTAGAAAGGGATTCGGCTTGGTCTTCAGCTTTATGGTTTGGAGGATCTCTAGCTAATTGACTGATTGTTAGTTGGGCTTTAGGAGTTCTAGCAGAGCTCTCCATCGATCTGTGAAGATGCTTTGGCTGTTCCGAGTCCCACAGAATATATTGTGAGTTTGTTAAAATTACAGATGAAATGTTACAGCAGTCTGAAGGTGTTAGGTGTTAAGAATCATATCTACTTCTCACCACGTTATTGAAATACGGGGAGTTTAAGCTGTTGTCTTTAAAAGCTTTTCTTAACTTCTCAACATCCTCATGTGCTATGGGCTCCCACCGAGGATTAGCATTATTTTCCTTATATCGAACTGGCACAGCAAGGAGTTTTCTATATGGTGAATGAAAATCTTTATCTTGCATGAGTTTAGGTCTAATCTCAGCCCGATCAGTCAGTTCCCGTTGTGTGTTCACGGGGCTGGGATGGAACGGGTTAAACTCTTCCTCTGGCCCAGAGTCCGTGCCCTGCTTCATTTCCCAATGGAGGAGTTTGCCAGTGCCGGGTTTTTCTCTCGCCCCTCTCTTGGCCGGCAGTCGGAGCTCGGGTTTTTGCAGCGCTGGCGGAGCAGCCTCGCTCCTTTAGCGGGGCAGAGCTGCCCTCGCTGCCGGCCGGGCAGGGCTGGGAGATCCCGGCGGGCTGGGGATGGCAGCGGGGGCTGCAGCCGGGAGAGCGGCGGGGGCTGCGGGGCAGCGCCGGGGGCAGCGCGGCTCCGCTCGGGCTGGCGGCGCCTCCGGGCAGGGCTGGAGGGAGGGAGGGCTCGGGGACACGGCTGGGCACGCGGAGGGGCTTGGGACAGGAACGGGGAAGCGGAAAGCTTTGCGGGCTGTTCAAATGAGTTCATTAATGCCTCATTTGTACGGAGGGAATACATTCGTGGTTGTATGGTTTTCGATTGGGGTAAAAGTAATGAACAGTTTGTGTTTAACTGGGACTCAGAGGGAAGGTGAATGCAGATCTATTATTTATAGTTGGAAACTGCTTTTGGACTTAAGGGAGTAATTTTTTAGGTGGTTTTTTTTTTTAATATTATAAGAATTCGGATTGATCAGAGCTTTAAGGCTTTTATAAACGTCTTTGGGTTGCTTGGATATTTTGTGCTGGATTATGTTTTTTAAAGCTTGCTTGATGTGTGTGATAGGAGATAATACTGGTTTCTGTTTGAGTTGAGCTAGTGATGAAGGTAGAAGCCTTGACTGTGTCTTTATTTTGTAGAAGAACAAATTCTTTAGGGTCCTGTTTCTTTGTAGTAGCACTGAACAAAAAGTATTGTGAGGTTTTTTAAGTGCTTAAGAGATAGTTGAGTTATTGGTTTTTTTTATAATACAAGTACTGTTTTGTTGGTTTTTTAAGTTTCTATGAAGACAGGGTAACTGAGAAGTGTTTTAAAATATTTGATTTTATTATTAGTCTGCATAAAGAATGAAAGATAAGAAATATAAAACTCAGTGTTATTCTATTAAAAGCTAACTTATTTCCTAATTCCAATACCTTATAAATGTTTTTCAAGCTATGAGCTTTCACTTCTATTCGTACCTCACACAGTCCTATTACAATGCATCTTTCACAGTTCTAATTCTCTAAAATATCTACTCTTTTTATAAAGCCATATTTTAAAACTTACTAAAAGATATTTCTAATTCAATCTCTCTCAACAATATCATCTCTATTCCATTGCTTTCCTAAGTCAACACACCTGATCTCAATATTTGCATACAGATATACAAGACCGTGTGAACTTTCCATGAATTTCTAAAGATTCTGCACAAATCCATTGCTCGCGGCTCCGGAGCAGCGCCCGAGGGGCAGCGGGGGCGGGGCAGCGGCAGCCGGGTCCGGGCCGGGCCGGGAGAGGCGAGCTCAGGACCCCGGGCACCCGAGCAGGGGGGACAGGGCCCTCCGGCACTGAGCGGTGACACTGAGGTGCCCGTGCCGGGGCTGCTCTCACAAGCACGGGCTCCCCCCACAGCCCCACAGCAGGAGAAGCAGCTCTGGGCTGGGTTATGGCGGTGGCAGCAAATTCCCTTCCCCAAGCAGCAGCTCCGATGATCCTCCTCCAAAGGCGACATAAAGAGCCAGCAGCTGACAGTCCCTTCTTCACAGTCAGGTGCCTGATGCCAAAAGTGGGATTCCTGCTCAGCACGTGTCAGCTGTTCTTCCTCCTCTTCCAAGGACAGTGCAAATGTGTCACATTCAAACCAGTTGGTGATCATTTCCAAGAGCCCAGGGCGATTTGAATTTCCCATTGGAGCTTGTTGTGCCATGAGGGCAATGCACTCACTGCAGGCAGCATCGGTGGCAGGATGGATTGCAGAGACTTTTCCTTTGTGCCCCAGGTCAGCGTTGGCACTGGGGATGAAGAGGCCCTGAGGTGACCCTGAGAGGAAGTGCAAGGCACAGGGTGCAGCTGAGCAAGGACAGCGCTGGGCTGGGCTCAGAGGTGAAGCTGGCACTGCCCAGCGTGGAGAAGGTGCTTTGTGCAGCCCCTGTTACAGGGGAGCTTGGGCCTTGCTGCAGACATACGGCCGCTCATTGGAGCACAAAGCTCCTGAACCTTTTGTCAGCCAGCCAGGTACACACACTGGGAATTGCCGAGGACAGGAACCCTGCAGGGAGGAGCAGAGGCAGCGCTGGCTGCCAGGGGAAGGCCTTGTGGCCCTGTGCCCCCAGGCCCTGCCCGGCTCCCCGGCACTCACCGGGAGCTGTAGCTGCTGCCGTCGCCCCAGTGCAGGCGCTGGCCCCGTCTGCGCAGCCCGAGCCAGAAATCGCCGTGTTCAGGGAGGCGGAAGAGCAAATCCTGCCCAGGAGAGATGGAGCTGCCCCGGCCCCAGGGGGGACACGTGCCCGGGGCTGCCCCCGCCCGCCGGGGCTCCTTCCCTGCAAGGCCCCGGCCCAGGGCTGCAGCCCCGGCCCTACGAGCACCGAGCCCGGCCCAGGAGCGCCCCCAGGCTGCCCTCGGCCGCCCCACAGCGCCCGCAGCCCCTCACTCACCATGGCCTCCTCATCCTTGGCAATGGCCAGGGAGGCATTGAGCTCGGAGCACCGTTCCTGACCCTGCTCCCAGGTGCTGGAATCCCGTGAGAAGTAGTAGCAGACCCCATTGTGCCCAACCCAGCCATGCCCAGAACCAACAGCAGAGTCGCAGGTGTGACTGGAACCTGTGGTGCTGCTGCAGGAGGAAGAGGAGAAGGTCTGAGGATTCCCCTGTGCAGGGAGCAGGGAGCCCGCTCTGGCCCGAGGGGCTGGGCCCAGGCTGCTGCCCCTCCCTTACCTGCCAGCACAGCCAAGGCCACCCCCAAAGCCAGCGCCAGCACCAGGAGCAGCAGAATCAGCACCGCCCGTGCCCACGGGATGGGCGCGGAACCGTTCACCTGGAGCAGGAAAGAGCTGCTGGCTGCCAGAAGCAGAGGCGGCCCTGCCATCTGCTCAGCCCATGGCCAGGGAGCAGAGCAGGGAGCCCTGAGCCAGTGTGGCCCTCACTCAGCTGGCAGCCAGAGAGCCAAGAGCCTGGCCACAGGCAGGGACACAGCTGTGGGCACAGGCAGGGACACAGCTGTGGGCACAGGCTGCAGCAGCAGAACTGCACAGCCTTGGGGGCAGCTGGGGCTCTTGCTTCCAGCCACTGATGGGGCCCAGCAGAGCACGAGGCCTCTTGCAGACATCGGGAAACAGCCACACACCTGCCAGCCCTGGCCTTGGGAGGGGACACTGGCCCCACCCTAGAGACCACAGGGGTGACCCTGCACTCACCCAGGAACCTTCTGAGCTTCCTTTCGTGTTCATTGTTTGTTGCTGATGTGCCCTTGGGAGCCAGGGGCTCCCTCACACTCCCATCCCTGGGGCAGAATCCGTTCTCCACATCTGCACTCCCTGTACCCTCACAAGTGTCATCTTTGTGCTTAGGACAAGTGGCTTCCAGCAGCACAGGTAGGTGTGGACCCCTGGCTGCTGGTTCCTTCTGGAGCTTCTTCCCAACTCCATGAATGCAGCACAATTCACTCTCCTCCTGCTCACAGCCGGAATCTCTCTGCCTGGAACAGCACCTTGCTCTCGGGACTTCAGGAGTGCTGCTGGCAGATCCTTTGGGAGCTCGGCCTCGGGAACAGCTTCACAGCCGCGCTGATGGCACCCTGAAAGGGACACGGTGAGAGGTCGCTGCTGGTGCCGGCCCAGCGGGGGCTCAGGAGGGCGGTGGCAGCTCTGGCTGCGCTGTCCCCGCTGCCCAGAGGGGCGGCAGCAGCTGCGGAGACAAGCGCAGCCTCCGGGAGCTCTCCGCTGGCCGCAGCCCCGGCCCCTGGGGCTCTGCAGCCGCTGCAGCCCAGCTCCGGGCCGGGCCGGGCGCTGACAGCGCCTGCGAGCTGCCGGCTGCTGCTGGCCCGGGGCAGCTGCGGCTCGGAGTCCGCCTGCCGAGGGCCGAGAAGCAGCAGCCCCGGGCTGCTCACCCTTGTGCCCCGCATTATTCCCTGCCGCGGCGCCTCGGAGCCCGGGCACACCGAGCGCCGGCACGGCCGCTGCGGCTCCCTGCCCGGGCACACGGAGCGGCTCCTGGCACACAGGGCAGCGCCGAGAAGCCTCAGCCCCGGGGCAGGCAGGATGCGGCGCTTTGTGCCCGCACTCGGCGCCTGCAGCGCTTTGGGCTCTGAGGCACGTTCCAGTTCATGCCGTGCCAGCCCCGAGCCGGGCACGGACACCTCCCGCCCGAGCAGCGGCCCCGAGCCCGGAGCCGCACGGCCGGGAACGGTGCCGGGCACGGAGCAGCCGCCTCCGTCCCAGCGAGAGCAGCCGGGATGAGCAAATCCTGCCCATCGCTGCCGCGGCACCGGCTCCATCCCGGCCATCCGGGCAAGGAGGAGAGCGCGGGCAGCCGCTCCCTCGGCGATCCCAGCGCAGGGGGCACACGGGGGCAGCCGGCACCAGGAACTGGCCAGAACCCCCCGGCCCTCAGCGCGGCCCCTCCGCCCGCAGCGAGCCCCGAGCTGGGGCAGCACCGACCGCGCTCCCACCTGGGCTGGAGCCTCCTCCGAGCTCCGCCGCCGCCTCCCTGGGCTCCGGGTGCCGCCGCCTTTTCGGTCCTGGACAGACAGGCCGGGCGTGATCCGTGCTACAGCATTTTAAAGCCGATGTGGGTGTGGCGGTGCTTTTGGCCCTTTTGAGCAATCAGCGTGCCGTGTGGAAGCGGCGAGGGGCGGGCCGCGTACCGCGGCGGGAGAGGGGCGCCCGGGCCAGGGAGACCCCCAGATGCGGCTTCCCCGGGGTCTGGGATTCTCTTTCAGGTCCTCCGGCGTGGGTCCCTTTTTCTTAGCGCGGGGTTTTCGGGACCGCCACGGCCCTCCCCCGCCCCGCGGAGGCTTTGCATTTCAGGCAGACAAAATGAATCCAAATGGTCAGCTATGTCCACCACCTGCTGAATTATGATTTTAAAAATTTAAGATTTTCGCTGGGGGTTAGAACCAATTCATATTGAAGTTAGATACACCAACGATGAGTTAATTAATATTAGATGCTTAAGCTGCAGCTGATTGTTATATTATAAGCTTATTTGTAGAAGGAAGTGGTGCAAATGAACCATTATAGGAACATGTTGAAACCAGCAGAACAGTGCCCAGCACCTGGGCTCTGTATTAATCCATTATGAATCAGGGGGCCTTGGATCGTGCCAGAGGGTCACAGAGACCTGACAAAGACCTTCCTGACTGCATCCCTGGGACCACCGACCCAATTCAAGAGAAGAATCATGCACACATGAAGGACTAATAGCCTTATTTTGATGCACAGTGGGGATAGGAACTGCTGGGATTGTGCGTAAGTATTATTTTGGGAAATAAATAGAAGGCAAGAATCCTTCTGTGATGCGGTCACACATTTCGGGAACAACCCCTCCGTGCTGCTCTCCGGCATAACAAACATACCACTTTCTAACTTGGACTACTTAGAGATTCTTTATCAGTTATTTTCAGTTTTAACGATTCAGTTGGCGAGCCAGCCAGGTGTAATTATAGTAGTTATGATAGGCTATAGATAAAAGTAAGATATAGATTGGTTCTTCTGTATGAAGATGCTCAGCAAAGAAAAGTATATAATGCATTGTAATCTAAACTAAGGGTCTCCAGGCCTGCCTGCAGCTGGACCTGAATCAAGTAGGCACAGGGAGGTCACCCAACGATTTGGACTGCTGGAACATGATGCTTGGATGTGGGAACTGCATTTTGAAATGCCTGGAAAAACATCCCTCATTTTGGCTTTTACAGTAGTGATTTAAGTTGGAGGCCATCCAAACAGCTTGACTAAAAATGAAAAACTTCTTAAATTTTGTAAACAAAGGCCATTTTAATTTTGGACATCTCTTTGTCTGTGACTTGCCATCAATTCTGGAATCGATGGAACTCTGACAGTGGCACATCCAGAGGTTCCTCTCAACAAGCCCTCTCAGACCAGGGACATCCGTGTTTGCTGAGACAGTTTGAGCCTGGAGATGATGGAAATGGGGCTCTTTCCTCAATTCAAACAGACCATAAGGGTTTGTTCTTCCATTTAAACATGAAAATCATGGAAAACGGTGATTACAGTTTAACCATGGAGAAGGCACCCAAAAATGATGAAAAAGGTGTGTTCTCCTTCAATTGAGACCTTTTAAATCACAGGTGAATGGGGATCCTCCCAGTTCAAACACAATTACAGAACACCTTTCCCCCCTCCATTTCAATCCCTTTCTCCTCTGTAACCCAATTTTTGGGGCACTGGGAGGCCTTTTGACTTTTCCTCACTGGTCACCCCTGGGGCTGCTGCCCTTGCAGAGGCTGAGCAGTGCCCCTCCCAGTTCCCTGCCAGTATCCCTGTTCCTGGCAAGCCCGACAGCTGTTGGGGAGAGCACTGGGCAGGAGCTGGGAGCTCTGTTCCTTCCCAGGGCTCCTGATCTCCCTCCCAGGGCTCCTTCCTGGGCATGGCATTACCGGTGGCAAAGCTCCCAGTAATCCTCCCAATTCCCTCCTGGCATTAAAAAGCTCCCAGTTCCTCCCAGTGTTCCAGGATTTTCCCAGTGCTCTAAAGCAGCAAAGCCTTGGGGCACAGAACCCAGGATTTGCTCCTGAAGAGGCGAGGTTGAGCTGTCAGGAGAGCAAACCCGGCTGGAATTAAGCCCTCAGAAAGCTGTCAATTACTGCAGGGCTGTGATTAGGCCCACACAGGAGCGCCCGGGGCTGATAAGGATTTGAACACAGGGCCGGCCCCAGTTTTGGGCATTATTGGGGGAAACAGCATCCTGTGCTATAATCACTGTATTGAGGGTGCAAGTGTTTAATTTTCTTCTGTGCTCCGAGGAGAAGACAAAGCTTCTTCTTCCTTTCTCCCTTCTAGTTTTGTTTTTTGTTTTGTTTTGTTTTCTTCTCTCTTCTCTCTCTTTTATTTCTTTCTTTTTCCTTTTAGCTGGAATCAGGAAGGCTGGTTCAGTCAGCAAAGCCTGTAGTTAGTTTGTCGAGGTGCCCTCTGCTTAGTCTGTAGTTAGAAGTGATAAGACAGAGCAAGTAAGAAGTCCCTAAAGAGAAAAGGAGGAAATACAAAAACGTCACTTTTTGTGTGTGGTTTGTTGTTTTCTCCCTTTTACCATCATCTGCCTTCGTGTCCCGTTCCCTGTGAGTGCCGATGTTATGTCGGAGCAGTGTACCTGCTGCCCCTCAGCGCTCAGCGCAGCCATTCCGTGCCCGTTCAGCTGTGCAGGGATGTCACTCTGCTGTGACCCCACGCTGCCCTTTCCCTGCCCCTGCAGCAGCCCCAGCAGTCGGGGCACTGCGGGAAGGGCAGGCTGGGCACGGAGAGGCGCGGCTGGCACCGCCTGCCCCCCCGGCACGGTACACGAAAGCGTCTTCACCGAGGGACAGCGAGCACGGCTGTCAGCGCGGACAGACCTTGGGAGGGCCAGGGTTACCTGCGCAGCACCGAGGGCACAGAAGGGAGAGCGGCCGCTTCTGTCACCGAGCTGCCAGGCTGCAAACCACGGGAAGGGCTGGGCTCAGCTTCCAGTGCTGCGGTTTTTCCTTATTTGGTAATGTTGGCCAAGGTTTAATGAACTTTTTTAAAATTTTAAAAGTGAGGGTCGTTTCTCACACTAATTTTTCAATCTGCTCTTGTAGCAGCATACTGTCAGTAGTACTAGAAAGTCATCGCTGTAGTCACTTTTATTTTATTTTCTTTGAGGGGACACAAAGTTGGCAAAGCTTTGCTGAGGTTTCGCTCCTCCCTCCTCTTCTCGAAAAAGCCGAGTCCCACAGTGCAAGGTAACATCTGTTACTGCCTCAGGCAGTTTCGTTTGTGTGATCCATCTTGAAAATGTGACTGAGAAAAGATCTGAAGTAGTGTTAGTTTCTTTAACACTTCCTGAAATCGTTGGTTTCCAGTTGATTTTGATATTGAAACCATTCACTGTAGCTAGTCTGCACACAAAGAAACCTTGAGACATGTTTACTCTTACTGCCAGTAGAAGAGAATTTTCAGTAATTTCTGCGCTTTGTAGTAGTACTCCTAGGATTTGTGTGCTCCAGTGGTTGTTGTGGTTTGGAATAGGAGGAGAATTTCTGTTGAACCGCCGAGAAGCTGGACACGGCTCTGTGAAACACACAAGGTAAAGGGGAACAAACCCAGGAACCGGCTCCTTCTTTCCCAGTCGGCGAGGAGGTGGCGGCCCCGGGCCCAGCCCCGTCTCGGCCGGGCCGGGCCGGGCAGCCGCGCCCGGGTGGGCCCCGTTCCCCCGGGCCGGGCCCGTTCCCCCCACCGGCCCCGCTCTGTTCTGGCCGGGCCCAGCAGGTGCCGGGCAGGAACGGAGGAGGCTGCAGAGACGAGAATGGAGCAGGGATGGCCGCGGCTGTGAGATCTCCTCAGCAAATCCCCTCCCCCGACAGCGGCAGAAACGGAAACCCTACAGCCCACAACTCACACAGTGCAACCCTGCAGTGGAAATTCAGCACAGGAAAACCAAAGACCAACCATGAAATCGATCCTGTCAGTCCCAGCTGCAGCTTCCCGTCACACAGACGGCAAACAGAATGTTAACCCTTTCAATACTTCAATTCTCCCTCGAGTAAAAGAAAAACAAAACAAGCCCAGATACAAGCATATAAAAAAACCAACATACAACCATCAAAATCAGTAAAGAAAAAGTTAAATCCCAAATTTTTTTAAAAAGGGAACAATACCTTAATTTTAAAACTGAAATCCTCTTATAAACTTTGAAGAAGAAACCTTCATTTTTTCCTATAACACATGAAACGATAGAAAAATGAAAGTATTCAAATAATATCAAACCTCCTTCAAATAATAAAACTTCCATACTAAAATAAACAAATATTAAAATAACTGTTATCCCATAAAAAGTTTAAACAAAAAAGAGAGGAAAATAATCCTATACTTCCAAAAAAAGAAAGAAAAATCTCTGTTCCCAGAGATGAAAATAATTTTAAAAATAAATAATAAAAGTCTGTACCTTTAAACAACTAATCTTAAAAACAATACCCTGTAAATCAACATAATCCACCAACAAACTATAAAAAAGTTTATAAAAATAAGAAAAACTTCACAATAGCAAAGTTCCCAAACAACTGCTATCCATAAGAACATTAAAAACCACAAAAATCCTGTCTTCTTTCATCTTATAAAGAAGTCTCCATAACCTTAACCAAAAAGATTTCTCTCCCTAAATAAAGTAAAAAAAAAAAATAAAGTAATAAAGTGACTAGAAATTTTAAGTTTAGTTTCTTTACATTATCAGTTAAAAAAATATAAAGGAAAGAAAAGTGATCTGAAAAGTTTATTTTAATTCTTACTACTTTTTTCTTTCAGTTACTTTCAATATAATTTTATACCCTTTAAAGTTTTAAAACTACTTCACCTTTCTCCTAATCCTATCTCACAACAACAAATAAATACCTTAGTAATGAAGCAACACTAAAACCCACCACACTCAACAACACATTAATTGAAAAATCTCAAAATTAAAGAAATCTGAAGTTTACAAACCAAAACCACTACAGTAGTGTTCATCCACCCACACTTCATGTACAAATAGAATTGTCAAAAACAAATATTTCAAGTTGGAACTAAAGTATTTAACGTTCTTTTGTGTGTCAGAGAAGATTTGGGCTTAAAAGATGAAAATCTGCCTCTGTTGAAAACAAAGAGAAATTTTACTTTAGGGAACCCTAATTTTACCTCAGATGTCTGTGATTCCTTATTGGTTTTGCCCCCTGAATGTGAATGCAATTTTCAGCACCAGCTGGGCTTTGTTGGAATTGGTTTTGGGGACCCACAAGAAAAGTTCCTCATTTTAGTGGCTGAGACCATGGGGAGGTTTTCAGCATTTCCTTCTCCCAGGTGGGATCTGATGGCCTGAGGTGGCCTTGTCTCCTCAGGGATTTCATGCCCTGAGGAAGCAAAGGCTGATGGAATGTGCCTGATCCTCTCCTGTCTGATGGGGAGGAGCAGCACCCAGCAGAGCTGGAATCACCTTCTCCATTCCTGATTTCTCCTGCCAACAGATCACTGGGCTCTCTCAGGGTCCAAAGTCACTTTTCCTTTTGGATGGATGGCCTGAAGGCACCCAGGGGCTGCAGGTTAGGACTGCTTCAGAAATCCTTTTGGCTTGGAAGGATCCTTCTACCTGAGAGCTGAATTGAGAAACAGATGCAGTGAGGCCAGGGAGCGCACTCAGAACTGTTAGGAGGATCCCAAAGGAAAAGATCCCTAGGAAAGACTGCAATTGTTTTTATAACAAAGTTTCTCACAGAAGTTTCTGGACTCCAGGGAGCCTTGGAGTAATTTAGCAGTGTCAGAAACAGCAAATCCACTCTTGGACAGGAGTTAGGGTTAGGGTTAGCAGCTAACCCTAAAACTCTTCCTGTGGTGCTGGCGGTAGCTCTTGTCAGCATGTTTACCCAGCAGAAAACACAGGTGACCACAAGATGTGACATTATCTAGTTAAACAGCAGCTAACCACAGACAGCTAACCACAGCTGCCTTCCTGCCCATGGCTGACCTCTGACAGCTGGGTCTCAAAGGCTTTGTTACACTGCAGGGGTTCAGATGCTCCTAGAATCTCCAGCACTGCTGCAGAAAACTGAATATATGCCTTGTAAAAGTGTACCTTAAGTCAGCACTGACAGACAGCTGTACATCAGAAAGTGATTTTCTGTCTGACTGAAGCAAAACTTCTTTAGAAAACAGGAGACCTTACATTGATGAGAATTCTTTATTAGAAATTGCAGTTGTTTTCCACTCAAATGTCCGTGCATAACACAGACACCTTTCCCCCTTTCAGTCCCAGATGAAATCTTGATGCACACCTTTGTTTCAAAGTCCCTGTTCCCCCTGCAGAGAGGCCTGGAGCTTTCCCTGTCCCCAGGGACTGTGAGCTGCCCTCCCCAGCAGCAGAGCCACACGTTCCCCTGCTCAGGTGAGGAGTGAGAGGGGCCCCTGGACAGAGCACAGGCTCCTGAGGCAGGGGGCTCAGGCTGTTGTGAGTTCCCCCCCAGCACCCCGTGGTAATGTGAGGGGTGAGAAATGCCCCGAGTGCTGTGCACCAGCAGTGACCCCCAATGAACCTTCCCAATGCTCTCCCTCGAGCTCCTCAGGCTCTGGGCAGCGCAGCACAGCAAAACGGGCTCAGTTTGGCCCTTGGGGTGGGAGGCAAGCAGCAGAATCCAGCGTGGTCTCTCTCTGAGCTTTCCTTTAGCACAGCCCTGTGTGTCCCCACCCCAGAGGCACAGAGGGGGCTCCTTAAACAGTGCCACAATGTCCCCGTGCCCACTGTGCCACCGTCCCACGAGGAGAGAGCCTGGGGGCATCGGGGCCAGGAGAGCTGTGCCAGGGAGATGTGCCAGAGAGATGTGCCAGAGAGCTGTGCCAGAGGGATGTGCCAGAGGGATGTGCCAGAGGATGTGCCAGAGGGATGTGCCAGAGAGCTGTGCCAGAGGGATGTGTCTGAGTGTGCCCAGCCCTGTGTGCCTGTGTGTGCTGTGCCCAGGTGTGAGGGCACATGTCCTGCTCTGCCATGGGCACTGTGTGTGTGTGCTGTGCCCAGGTGTGAGGGCACACGTCCTGCTCTGCCATGGGCACTCTGTGTGCTGTGCCCAGGTGTGAGGGCACATGTCCTGCTCTGCCATGGGCACTGTGTGTGCTGCTGTGCCCAGGTGTGAGGGCACACGTCCTGCTCTGCCATGGGCACTGTGTGTGCTGCTGTGCCCAGGTGTGAGGGCACACGTCCTGCTCTGCCATGGGCACTGTGTGTGCTGCTGTGCCCAGGTGTGAGGGCACACGTCCTGCTCTGCCTTTGTGGGCACTGTGCTGTGTGGTGCTGTGCCCAGGTGTGAGGGCACACGTCCTTTTTCTGCCAGGGGCAAATGTGTGCTGCTGTGCCCAGGTTTGAGGGCACACGTCCTGCTCTGCCCTGGGCAGTTGTGTTTGTGCACCCAGGTGAAAAACATGCACCTCTGCTCTGCCATGGGCACCTGTGTGTGCTGCTGTGCCCAGGTTGTCCCCTAACAAAGTCCTGAGGAATTTGGGGCACTGTGTGCTGCTGTGCCCAGCTCTGTGCCCAGGGATGTGCTGCTGTGGCTTCGGGCTGTGTGCAGAGCTGTGGGACCGGGGGGGGATCAAGGACAAATAGAGCTGTGGGGGCTGTGCCCAGCACTGTCTAGTGCTTTTAATGTCTAAACAGGTCCTGCAGGCAAGAGTTCAGGGCTCTGTAACAGGGAGTGTGTTGCATTGTGTGGGTGGCATTGCAAATTCTGCTGTGCCAGGCTCTAAGAAAGCCAGCAGGTCTAAAAAGGCCTGGGGCTTATAGTGATTGGTAGGGACTGTGCCCAGGTGTGTGATTGGGCAAAAAACTTATAAAGTGCTGTGGCAGGCTGGGTGCACACAGGTGGGTGCTGCTGGCAGGGGCCGTGGGGCATAACCATGTTCCTGCAGGTGATGCTGGAAAATGCCTGTGTCAAGGCATGTTCTGGCAGTCCTGTCCGTGGCCCCTGATTTGCTGCAGTGCCAGAGTTCTTCAGCCCTGTTAACTCCCAGCAGTTTAATGGGAGAGAGGAGGGGGGCAAAGCAAGCAGCTGGAGGTGTCTTGGCAGCTGTAAAGCTGCACAGCTGCTGTTTGAACCTCCCTTTAAACTTATTGGGATAGGGAGAAGGAACAGGGAGAGGTCTTCTGTATGTTTTCCAAAGGTGTTTGTTCCCAGAAGGGTGAGGATCAGAAAGACCCTGACCAAAGGCACACATCAACATTTCTTGTCTGGGAGGTTTTAGTCCATTTTACAAAATTTTAACCAGTGGGCAAAAAGCTGGGGAGGAAGGCCTGGGGGGACACAATGTTTTCTCCCAATGAGGGGATTACATTTGAGAGCAGTTTAAACAAATCAATGGTTGTTCAAAGGATATTAAAAATGACAGGGCATTTTCTAGAAGAATATCAGGTATGGGAAGGGATTGGCAGTCAGTGGGAGGAGGAACAGGAACATTCAGAAACAAAGGGCAGGTCTTTGGGAAGATGGGCAACTAGGTGAAACCAACAACACGGGGGGAAAGGAACAATCCATTAATGACAAAAAATGTCATAACAATATAAAATAGGGGGGCTAATAAGACTGCTAGGACTGAATTACAATTAAAAATATGCACTGCAACACCTGTGTGCACACACGGGCTGGGCACACCCAGGGACATGGCTCTGGATACAGAGCTCCATGCATCCCACTGCTGTCCCACCCAGAGAAACAGACATATATATAATATATGTCAGTGTGTATATATATATATATATATATATATATATATAAAAACAAATATTGTGTGTTTGTTTGTGTACATACCACATACTAGGTCTTTGGCTGGAGTCTTAATTTGGCCCTCTGTGTACACTCTGTTTTTGTAAGGAGAAGAATTTGCCTCTACATATCAGTTTGCCAAAAGGTTGATGTAAAGTCGCACACAGTGATTTCCATCAAATTTAATAGTGTTTAAATTTCCATTAAATCCCCATAAACAAGGTATCTGCAATGGCTGTGACCCACTGCAGTTCTAACCCACGTTCCCTGGAAGCTGCTGCCATCAGAACAGGGTGCTGGGCCCAGTGCTAAACCTGTCTCTGGGACTGTGGGGCTTCCTGGGCCACGCAGTTCCCTTGTGCCACAGTGCTGTGTAACTGCTGTAACCCTCAATTACCCTTTCAAATGCTGAAACATTTGAGGCTGTGCAATGGACATTGCCTCCAGTGCTAACCCCTCAGTGGGGAGGTCCCTTTCAGGTGCTGCTCACCATGAATGGGCTGTGCCAACCACAGAGCCAGAGCAGGAGTCACGGCAACAGAATTAAAGGCTGGTGAGAGAACCCAAAGAATGGACTGTAACATGCAGATTGGGTGAGACAGAACCAAAGAAGCTCGAAGATGTCCCAAAAGTGGAGTCAAGCTTCCACCAGCTTGAAGATTGTTTAACTAACACTTTGGGCAGGGAGTTTGAACTTTATCATTTATTGATGTAATTGTCCTGTTGTAATAGATGGAATTACAAGCATCTGTTGAGGGGAAGTACACAGGGAACCATCAGAGGTATTGGGGCAGTTTCCTTAGGGACCAACAAGTAGAGTGAAACAAGAAATAGAGGGCAAGACCAGGTTGGCCCCTGTGTTCACCACTGAGAAGATTCCATAGCCCTGCTGTGGGCAGCAATCCCACAGGCATGGCAAGGTGGGGGCAAGAAAGGCACCCCAGAGCTCTGTCATTGCTCAGCTGTCCTTTAATGCAACAGGAACCAGAAGGCAAGACTGAGCTGGCCTCTGCACTCACCACTGAGATCCACCTGCTATGAGTGGCAGCCCCATGGGCACAGTAAATGGGGTCAAAAAGCCATACCAGACCTCAGTGATCCCATTTTGTCCATTCCAAATAAGTCTAAGGAAAACCTGAGATTTTTTTCCTTCTGTTCCAACTGTCCTCACCCTCGTCAACAGATGCTAGTATGAATCATTAAAAAAATTTTTTGAGAGATTATCAGCATGGAAAATGGCAGATAATTCTTCAAGCCAAATGACTCATAGGAAAAGAGGGGGGTTTTTTGTAGATGAACATTGTGATGGTTGGCTCTAACAATTAATGAGGAAGTGATCTCCACCTGTGGAGGGCAGAGAAGGAGCTGACTGACAAAACTTTGGGAGGGGCTGAGGGTAGAAAAGGCAGAGAATCCATTTGGTAAATGAGCACAGGGATGCTAGTCCCAGAGACCCCCCAGAGCTGTAATTTTTCCTTCTTTGGTATTTTTTTAAGGTTTAATAAACCTTTAAAATTTTAAAAGTGAGGGTCATTTCTTACATCTTCCAAGGACAGTCCAAAAGTATCACCTTCAGGCCAGTTTGTGATGATTTCCAGGAGCCCAGGGGGATTTTGATTTCCCATTTGAGTTTGTTGTATAATTTTATATATAACAAATATAGGTGTTGGCTTCTGCATTTATGTATTAACGTTTGTTTTGCAAGTTATTATGGATCACAAAAATCCTGATATAGTGCAATTCGTAATTACTGTTTTTGATCCAGTAGAATCTGTCAGTTTACCTATGCACCCTAGAGCTTTTATAAATAGTGGTGTAATAGACACTGTCTTAGACCGTAGCATAACAGAGACTGAAATGTTGAAGTTATTGTTTCATGTAATGTCTCTGTCCCTCTGGGAGCCTCTCAGGAACCCTCGGCCAGTCCCGAGTCCCAGACACCGGGGGGGCAGCCCCGACACGGCCACAGCGGGGAGACACCCGAGGGCACTGAGGGCACCCGGGCTGGTCGCCTTTGCAGCAGAGGGGACACCAGAGACAGCGGTAGAGGAAAAAGGGCCGACTCCTAGCAGGGGTTAATCCAAGGTTTTATTCTGGGGCTTTGGGGAGCTCCTGCACCTCAGGGGGCTCCTGCTGAGAGCTCGGGAGAGGTGCCAAGGTTACATTTAAAGGGAGGTGGAACCCTAAAGTAGAAAACATTTCACTGACCAGTAAGTGACCCTAAGGGATGGGTACTGGGGGATGGACATTTAGGACAGCGTAGGGAGAAACACTTGGGGGGCTGACCCCTGGCTCTGGCTAATCACTGGATACCCTGGACCAAAGCTTCTAGATGGAGGGGATGGGATGCTGAGTGATTGACAGAGAGCCAGGGTGGGGATTTGGGGATGATCTCAGCAAAGGAAAAGGATTACACAGGTGTTTACGGAGGGGGTACAATCTGGGATAAACCATTTGGGAAAAGTATGGGGATACAAAACAAAACAACTTCAGAGTATTACAAAGTATAAAAACACACTACAACAATGTAACTAACTCAGAAAATGGTGTAAAATAATTGATTTCCCACATTCAGGGACTTTCTTATCAGAAAGACAAGATAAACAGAAACAAAAACCAGAGCATGGAAAAAAAACCCTTTATGGACCCTCATTATCAGGGAGTGAATATACAAAAAGATAGAACCACAACAAAAAAAAAAGAAATATATTAGTTTAAAGTACAAGATAGCCTGAAGAAAAGTCAAAAGTTAAAAACAAACAAAACAACACGTAAACTCAAAGTGAATATAAAACTCATATAAATATGCATGTAGCTCTTAAAAGAAACAGTATATAGAAAACATAGCTTAAGTTAACTGTGTGCAAATAGGCAAGCATCCCAGGGTGGGATTTTAACTCGTTAATAAACTTTTATAAAAAGTGTAAATAGTGAGCCCTGTTAGCTCACACATAATGAGGGCAATGCACTCACTGCAGGCAGCATCGGGGCAGGATGGATTGCAGAGACTTTTCCTTTGCAGCCCCAGGCCAGCGTTGGCACTGGGGATGAAGAGGCCCTGAGGTGACCCTGAGAGGAAGTGCAAGGCACAGGGTGCAGCTGAGCAAGGACAGCGCTGGGCTGGGCTCAGAGGTGAAGCTGGCACTGGCCAGCGTGGAGAAGGTGCTTTGTGCAGCCCCTGTTACAGGGGAGCTTGGGCCTTGCTGCAGAGATACCGCTGCACATTGGAGCAGATGTCACTCTTCAATCTCTCATCAGCCAGGTACACGCACTGGGAATTCCCAAAGACAGGAACCCTGCAGGGAGGAGCAGAGCCAGCGCTGCTTTCTTGGTGCCTTAGGGGAAGTATTTGTGGCCATCTGTTAGAGGAGGCCCAGCTGTCTTCTGTTAACTGGGCAGTGAGCTCCTCCACAATCAATCCCCCCAGGAGATTTATTCGCTGGCCAAGTGAATGTTGCTGCAATGGCTGATAAAATTCCATCATCCCAGAGAATCCCAGGGGAGGAGCCAAGCATTCCTACCTGGATACAATCTGAGGTTTGGAACACCACAGCAGCCTTTGCCCAGGCATTCCCAGAGGAGCAGCTGTTTTCACTGGCCCCAGGGAAGACGTGCCCCATCTACACCATGACTGGACCTTCTGGGCTCCTACAGGATCCTGAAGGCACCTGCCTGCAGGAGGGCTGCAGCCCCATTGAATGGGAGCACCGAGCCCTGACCCCAGGAGCCCCCAGGCTGCCCTAGGGTTTTTTTGTTCCTATGATTACATTTGTATTTTTAGCCCCTCCAGTCACCATGGCCTCCCTCATCCCTGGCAATTTAAAAAGGGAATAATTCAGAGGACAGGGGAGCACCATTTCAGGGACCCTGCTCCCAGGTGCTGTATGGAGGGTGAGCCCTTGTGGCAGACCCCATTGTAGCCCACCCAGCCAGGGGACAGCCCAGAACCAACAGTGAGGCGCAGGTGTGACTGGAACCTGTGGTGCTGCAGGAGGAAGAAGGAGAAGGTGGATGAGGATTCCCCTGTGCAGGGGGAGGGAGCCCTGGGCTCTGGCCCGGGGCTGGGCCCAGGCTGCTGCCCTCCCTTACCTGCCAGCACAGCCAAGGCCCCCCCCAAAGCCAGCGCCAGCACCAGGAGCAGCAGAATCAGCATGGCCTGCCATCCCTGGGATGGGCCGGGAACCATTCACCTGGAGCAGGAAAGAGCTGCTGGCTGCTGTAAAGCAGAGGCGGCCCTGCAACCTGCTCAGCCCATGGCCAGGGCCATGGGGAGAGCAGGAGCCCTGAGCCAGTGTGGAACCTCACTCAGCTGGCAGCCAGAGGCCAAGAGCCTGGCCAGGGGCAGGGACACAGCACTGGCCACAGGGGTGGGCCCAGGCTGCTGCCAGGAGAAGGAGAGCACACAGCACCCCCAAAGCCAGGGGCAGCTGGGGCTCTTCAGCTTCCAGCCACGGGATGGGGCCCAGCACCTGGAGCAGGAAAGGCCTCTGCCAGACAGGGGAAACAGCCACACACCTGCCAGCCTGGCAGGGGCCCTGAGGGACACTGGCCCCCACTCAGCTGGAGCCCAGAGGGTGGCCCTGCACTCACCCAGGAATCTTCTGAGGTTCCTTTTGTGTTCATTGTTGGTTGCTGCTGTGCACAGGGGGGCCTGGGGCTCTTCACACTCCCAGCCATTGGTGCAGAATCCATTCTCCACATCTGCAGACATCGCTGCACGCCACACCTGGCATCCCCCTGCTTATGCCAAGCAGCTTCTTGGGCCCCAGGCAGGTGTGGAACTGCGGCTGCTGGTCCCTCCTGGACATTCTGGAGCTCATTTTCCAGCTCCAGGAATGGAGCAGGATTCACTCTCCTCCTGCTCACAGCCGGCATCTCTCTGCCTGGAACAAACAGCACCTTGCTGCCGAGACATCAGGAGTGCTGCTGGCAGATCCTTTGGGAGCTCGGCCTCGGGAACAGCTTTACAGCCGCGCTGATGGCACCCTGAAAGGGACACGGTGAGAGGTCACTGCTGGTGCCGGCCCTGCGGGGGCTCAGGAGGGCGGTGGCAGCTCTGGCTGCGCTGTCCCCGCTGCCCAGAGGGGCGGCAGCAGCTGCGGAGACAAGCGCAGCCTCCGGGAGCTCTCCGCTGGCCGCAGCCCCGGCCCCTGGGGCTCTGCAGCCGCTGCAGCCCAGCTCCGTGCCGGGCCGGGCGCTGACAGTGCCTGCGAGCTGCCGGCTGCTGCTGGCCCGGGGCAGCTGCGGCTCGGAGTCCGCCTGCCGAGGGCCGAGAAGCAGCAGCCCCGGGCTGCTCACCCTTGTGCCCCGCATTATTCTCTGCCGCGGCGCCTCGGAGCCCGGGCACACCGAGCGCCGGCACGGCCGCTGCGGCTCCCTGCCTGGGCACACGGAGCGGCTCCTGGCACAGAGGGCAGCGCCGAGAAGCCTCGGCCCCGGAGCAGGCAGCATGCGGCGCTTTGTGCCCGCACTCGGCGCCTGCAGCGCTTTGGGCTCTGAGGCACGTTCCAGTTCATGCCGTGCCAGCCCCGAGCCGGGCACGGACACCTCCCGCCCCGAGCAGCGGCCCCGAGCCCGGAGCCGCACGGCCGGGAACGGTCCCGGGCACGGAGCAGCCGCCTCCGTCCCAGCGAGAGCAGCCGGGATGAGCCATGTGAAAATGCGTATTTTATGATTTGCTTTTTGCAAACATTAAAATGAATATTATGTGTTATGTTAGAAAGGTATGCTGTATTAATTTTCTTTAGTACTGTGTTAAATATAGTTTTAGTTTTTAAAATAATGTTAAACTAGAAACTATGCCGTGTAGGATACATTTTAAAACAGAGGACTCACACCAGATAACAGCCACAGGACACCTCAGTCTTTCAGAGAAATAGAATTTATTCCTCCCTAATCAGAAGAAACGAACTTCTTCCTGCCTCACTCAGCCCTGGAGTTGCAGTTAGGATTCAGAGGAAGAAGCTGACATTGACCAGACAGAATCCTGTGTTTGAATGGAATTTATGCATCATGGATGAGGTGTATGAATATGCAACAGGCTGTTCCTTTTAAGGGTTAATCCTCTGTTGATGTGTTTTTTTTCTGGGCATTTTTTGCCTAGAAAAAGGTACATGGACTGTCTGTAACTCTTTGTTCTTATTGTCTTTTATCGTCCTAATTGTCCAAATTATTATTACTCTAATTATATTACTATTCTTATAACCATTTTATTACTATTAAACTTTTAAAATTTTAAAAACAAGTGATAGGCGTTTTTCACAATTTGGTAGCAGAGGATGGTTATGAACACCTCACTGCTGGTGCTTTAGGAGAGTCAGAGTGGGGAAGGCACGCCCTGCCCTCTTTGGCAGCCTCGCTCTGTCCCCCCTGGGGTGCCCGACAGGCGCAGGTTACGATCTGTGGACAAGAGGAGGCAAAAGAACAAAGAGAAGGGAAAAAGGCTCCCTACAACCGCGGTAATTGGCCCCTAAGATTAGTAGTGTGCACGAAGAACCCGGGAAGGAAAAGGGATTGGTAAGTATTTCTCAGGGGGGCAGGTACGGGGGGATGAGTGTGTGTGAATGAGAGGCAGGCTGGTGGTCCCAGACCTGCCAAGTGAGTGCTGGAGTCTCCCATGCTGTGTTTCCGACTTTCTGCGAGGGAAGCAGCCAGTAAAGAGATGAAGTGAGTAATATAAAAGGAGGGAGAGAAGTTACTGGAACTGGGTCTCAGGGAGGGGTTGGACCCCTCGGAGGAAGGGAGCAGAGTTTCCTAGCCTAATCCACAAGGAAACCTGACAAGAGGAAGGGGCCCCTAAAAACTTGCTGGATTGAGGGATAAGAGTGCCCAAGAACATTCAGAATTAAAACCTGTGGGTCGAGGGATTAGCATTCCAAGGGCATCCAGGGTTGAGCAAAATTCTGCCGGGTTGAGGGATATGCCCAAGAGCATCCAGGGGTGGACAGCACAGCTGGATTGAGGATATGAGCATCAGGGGGGGTTGCACAACCCAAGAGCATCTTGGGGGATTTTAAACAGAGCTGGGTTGAGGGATATCCAAGAGCACTGGGACTGGCCAGTAACACCTAAAATTGTAAGTAAAAGGTACCTTATTGTTGTCTTGTTGTGTGTGTGAGAGAGTGAGTCACACACAAAATCAGCCATTGATCCTCCGGGCGGGTGGGAGCTGTGGCGTAAGGTACAGGTGACCTGCAAACAGGCCATTGTTCCCCGGGAGTGGGAGGGAGCCGATACACTCAGTGCTGAAGAGTAACCACAGTGACACACAGACAGCCTGGGAGCAGTGAGTGGAGTGCACAAAACACAGACAGCCTGGTGTCACAGGTGAGTGGCTAAAGAGTGCGAGTGACACACAGACAGCCTGGTGTCACAGGTGAGTGGCTAAAGAGTGCGAGTGACACACAGACAGCCTGGTGTCACAGGTGAGTGGCTAAAGTCAGACAGCCTCCACAGGTGGATCTCCAGGCGAGTGTGCAGTGACACACAGACAGCCTGATTGCACAGGGAGTGGCTAAGAGTGTGCGTGACACAGACAGCCAGGTGTCACAGGTGAGTGGCTAAAGAGTCAGTGACACAGACAGCCTGGCCTCACAGGTGAGAAAAGAGGTGAGGGACAGACAGACACCTTGTCACAGGTGAGTGGCTAAAGGACAGGGACAGAGACAGGACCTCACAGGTGAGTGGCTAAAGAGACAGGTGACACAGACAGCTGGTGTCACAGGTGAGTGCCTAAAGTGTGCTACACACACAGACAGCCTGGTGTCACAGGTGAGTGGCTAAAGAGTGCGAGTGACACAGGCAGCCAGGTGTCACAGGTGAACGGGCACTAGAGGTGACCAGAGCCAGGGCCCTTCCAGGAGGCCCAGAGACACTGAGACCCGGAGGCCAACCCCAAGGCGAGGGGGGGCCACAGGGACCCAAGATTTTCTGGTGACAGGATCTGCTTTGGGTCCTGAGGGTGTGAAAGAATGTGTGAAAGTGAATGAGAAATAAAAGTGAGTGAATGTAGATGAATGAAATTATATGTTATGTAGATTGTGTATTTTAAGCCTTACTATATCTCCTTGGAGGGAGGTGTACTGTATTGAAAAGTAGTATGAGAAAAAGGTTGTGGTTTTTTTTTTGTGTGTGTAGTCGAAAGAAAGTGGTATTCATGTTGCTAGTGAAAGTGAGAAACAGAGGCAGTGGATGAATAGAAACCATCCTGAAAAATGGGACAGAAAACCAGTAAGTTGGATACAGGAAAAAAAAGAAGGGAATAAAAGCCCACTAGCAGAGATACCCCAAAATAGCCCTTTGGGAGTTATGTTAGCTAACAGAGATACAACTCCTTGCAAAAGGAGAAAATACAGGTGTGCAATAGTTGATGGGAAAAACATGCAAACTATTGAAAAAGGGAAATTAACCTTAAACTAGTAAGCTCAAACTTGTGAATTACATACTTTAAAAAGAGCACTAGAATATTTTGCACAAAAGAAGAGAACCATATATACTGATTCAAGGTATGCCTTTAGAGTAGTACATACCTTTCAAAAATTTGGAAAGGAAGAAGATTACTTAATTCAAGAGGAAAAGGATTAGTACATGAGGAACTTGTTTTAGAAGTTTTAGAGGCATTAAAATTTACAGAGATAGCTATAGTACATATTAAGGGACACCAAAAGGTAAAGACTCCAGAAATTAGAGGAAATAATTTGGCAGACCAGGAAGCTAAGGATGCAGCAGAAAATGGAACTGAAAGAGTTATGTTACTATTAACTCCAAATGAGGAAAAATTGGAAATTCCAAAGTTTAGTGAAGCAGAGAAAAAAGAATCAAACAAGATAGGAGGAGAGCAAGATGAATCTGGGAAATGGAAACTTCCTGCTGGAAGACAATTACTTAATAAAACACTTGCTAGGAAAACACGAGAAGACATGCATCAGAAAACCCTTTAGGGTACTCAGGATTTGTGTAATCATTTTTTTAAAGGAACTATGGGTATTGGGACTTTTAGACTAGCAAAACAAGTAACTGAAAGATGTATAACTTACTAAAAGATAAATAAAAAAGTGATGAGAAAAACAAGATTAGGAGATCGCGAGTTAGCTCACTGACCATTCCAAAGTATCCAAGCAGAAGTTTGGATCTGTCAGGCTCTAGATTTATTTGTAAATTCAAAAGGACCATTTAATCCAGAAGAAAAAGAATATGCCACATGCTGGGTGGGAGATCGTGGGAGAATAAAATCTCTAAAATATCAAAAACCCCCGAGACAAAGCAAAAGAAGAAAAAAAAAGGGGGGGGGGAAGGGTTAAAAACAAGAGATTACCTCCTCCATTTCCACTTGCTCCCTCCCCCCCAGCCCCATCCCCAGCTCCGGTCTCCTGCTTGCGGCTGCACCACTCAATCCAGCCCCTGTGCCGGCTGTGGCCCCTCCGGTGGGTTCGTCTGCCCTGCCCCAGCCACCTGAGCCGTGGTCGCTCCACTGGCTGTGCCAAGAAGTCCCTCCTGCCGCGTGGTCTGGGGTCACCGCGCTGACCGCACCGAGGGGGGGCCCTGTCGGTCCCGGCTGTCCTATCCCCAACCACTTCTCCCACAGCTGTCCCCACTGCCCCCCGCCCCGCTGCCTTGTCCGTGCCGCCTGCGCCTGCTTTGCCTGCGCCAGGAGCTGCTGGCTCAGGCACCATGAGCGAGCTATCCATGCTCCGGCTTGGTCTCCACCAGAAGATCCCCCTTTGGCAGTTCCGGCAGCAGACTCCACCTGCGCCTTGGAGGACCAAGTTTTGGCACAGATTCTTCTCCTCAACCTCCCTTCCTCTGACACTAAGAGAAAACCAGCAGGGCCCCCCCCAGGAGATCAGAAAATGACAATAGCACCGACTAATTGGGGTCAAAATGATGAGGAGGGGAAGAAACACATAAATGACTATCGTAATTTGATAATCAAGGGAATAAAAGAGGCAGCATCCCAAAGGCAAAATACTAAAAAGGCTTTTAAGAGACAGCAGGGGAAAGAAGGAACTCCAACTGAATGGTTAGACAGACTTAGAACATTATAGGAAAAATTACACTAATCAGGTAAAAGATCTGAAAATCTTCCAAGAGATGCACACAGAAGAGTAATAAAGAAGTTATAAGCTCTATTTCTTTTGGGGACAAATCTGGAGCCTGTAATAACTTCAAAAGTATGTCCCCAAGAAGAAGAAAAATTAAAATTTGTGATAGACACAGGGGCAGTGTCCTAGGTTATAATATAAAGATGTATTATATTCCCATCCTCAAGAGCTGTTGAAACCAGGAGAAACATTGTTTTTCCTTATGTCCTGTCAATGGGCCCATCAATGCCTTGCCTCCTGACTCAGAGATAACTCCCTTCAGGAGCCATTTCTGTTTAACGGGTAATCAAGGACCCACCATATGACTCAGAATGATATCAGCCCATTGTGAGATGCCCTGCCCAGGAGGGAAGGAGCTAAGCATTCCCACCTGGATATGATCTGGGTTTTGGGACAGAGCAGTCAGTCTTTACACTGGATTCCCAGAGGAATGGTTGTCTTTTCCACCGGATCTTCAGAGGAAGACAACACCCTATCTACAGGATCACTGCTCCAACAGAACCACACCTGACACTCCAGGAGGACTGCAGCCACCAATCCAACTGGATTGCCACCAACACCCTGACCAACAGGGTATCAGGTAATATTCTGACTTTGGCAGTGGTTTTTCTTTCGTATTATTGTGTGGTTTTTGGTTTTTCCTTTTCCCTTTTCCTAATAAATAGTATTTTTGACTTGGAGTCTCTCATTGGTTTCGCTTTCAAACCAGAACAGGCAGAAAGAACCTGCCTCATAAATATTCAAAAAGCATAAACAAAGACACTGTAAAAGTAACAGGAACAACCTGAGAGAGTTTCATAGTTCCTGTCATTAAAGATGTGGTAACTGAGGGAGAAACTAAAGTTTTGATGGGGGATGTCTTATTGGTCCCTGGGGCAGGTAGCAGCTTATTAAAAAGAAACTTACAAGTAAAAGTAGAAATAGGAGTTGTGCAAGAAGAAGAGAAAATGACAGCTAGAGTTTTAAAACTTGGCCAAGAGGATGAGAAAAAAATTAACAAGGAAGTTTGGGCTGGAGAAAGAAATAGGGGAGGATTAAATATTGATCCCATAAAGGTCACAACTGAGAGAGAAGATTGTCCCATATGTGTACATCAGTATCCCATATCCTTAGAAAGATGGGAAGGTTTGAACCCAGTAATAGAAGGAATTATAAAGGATGGGACGTTAGAACCTTACATGCCTTCTCATAATACCCCTATTCTCCCACTAAAGAAGCCCAATAGAAACTATCTTTTGTTATCTGGAGAAACTGAAGTTGAAGAAGCTACTATATAACTTTTGAATTCTCTTGGGGAAAAAGGATTAAGGGTATCAAAAGGGAAACTGCAATTTGTAGAACCAGAGAAAATATCTTGGACACTTAATAAGTAAGAGTCACTGGAAACTCAACCCCAAGAGAATTGCAGGAATTTTATCTCTTCCCTCTCCCTTTTCAAAAAGGGAAATCAGAAAACTGCTCGGATTATTGGGATATTGCAGATTATGGATTGATGGGTACACACGAGCAATAAAGTTTTATATGGAAAATTAACAATGGAAAATGATGTTAAATTAGGAGAGCTGGAGTTAAAACTGGCCTAAGTACCAGCTTTAAGCTTACCTTCATTAGAAAAACCCTTTTCATTTGTACATAAATGTAGGAAATGGAGTAGCTCATAGAATTCTAATTCAGGAGTGGGAGGAGTAAAGAGACCAGCAGCTTATTTATCAAAGATGTTGGACCCAGTAAGCCTTGGCTGCCAGTCTGTATTCAAGCTATAACAGCTACTGCAATCCTAGTCCAAGAAAGGCGTAAGCTTGCTTTTAGAAGTAAACTAGTTGTGTGTACACCTCGTACAGTCCGAGGTATCTTGAAACAAAGAAAAGAGAAAAAGAGAGGGAAAAGAAAAGAGAGTAAGAAGCAAAGCAGGGGAGGGGGGTTAGCAGACTCTGGGATATTGGAATGCAGAGTGATGATGCCTTGGTGCTGGAGGAGGACAAAAGTTTGAATGCAGTTTCTGTATGAAGGGCAGGGAAGTGTCTTAACACATGGTTGTTAGGAATTTGCTCAATGCAGAACTGGGATCCAGAGAAAGTTTAACAGAACAGACCCTCCTTGAAGGGAAAACGAAGATATGTTAACTAAGGAAAAAGAATGTCGGGAGCACCTGGGGACGCCAGGTTTGGGGTTGTCAAGGCTAGAAAGGGTTTGGCCGCTCTCGTACGAGCGGCGGGGTCTCAGAGCGGGCTGGCTCAGCAGCGGAGCTGCCAGGGGGACTCCCGGCCTGCTGGGTCCTGAGTGCGGGATGGGAGAGTCGGGCCAGCAAGTGCGGGGAGAGAGAGACAGACAGAGACACAGAGAGAGGGACAGAGGGCGAAAGGGACCCGAGGCATACCCCAGGGTCCCCATGCTCGTGGCTGTCTGCGAGTTTCCTCCCCTGTTCCTGCTAGGGCAGGAGCTGCTCTGTCTCTTCCTGCTAGGGCAGGAGCTGCTCTGCCTCTTCCTGCTAGGGCAGGAGCTGCTCTGATCGGAGGCCACTGCAATAAAGATAAGATCAAGGCAGGGATCGCTGACGCTCCAAACTTAACACAGTTGGTTGGGGTTTTTTTGGTTTCTTTTTGGTTTTGTTTCCTTTTTTAAGTAAGGTTTTTTTCTTTCTGCTTTCTTGCTGTTAAAAAGGGGAGGTTTTTGTTCTGAGGAACGAGTCTGTAATGCTAATTGTAGCTCACAGAAAGAAGGATTTGCCTCTGGAGCTGTTAGCACAGCTGGATACAAGAAAAAGAGGTGGCTGTAAAAAAAACCAAAAATAAATAAAATTAAAGAAGGCTTTTGCTAAACCCGGAAAGTTTTGAGGAAAGCTGATAGTAAAAGTTATTACAGTATTATTTCTTTCATCACTGTGCTATTAAGAGGTCTTTTCCAGGTACTACTGAAGCAGCAATCCAAACCATGGAAAGAGGATGAATTCATGCCAACATGCAAACAGAGACTGGGTGGTAATGGTTCGGGAAGACCGAAATGATCCAAGGAATGTACAAAGAACAGGACCTAATTGAGAAATAAGGCAAAACTTACATCACTGGCTTCAAGCACTGCCTGAATAAACCCTGTGACATCTCCAAGATCTCCTTGGGGAGGAATACTTCAAACAGAAGGATCAGGACTGTTTTAGTCAAGGAGTTCTTATATTCTGACCTTAGCCTGTGAATTGTACAGGGAAGAGGGGGAATTACCACTTCCATCAGTGCCATGCTGTAAACTTTATTTGATTCATCCCAATATTAGACATGCTAGCTGGGTTATAAGTAAATGTTTGACTTGTGGGAATAATTGGTATTGTAGTTCACAAAATCTATGCTCTCGTTGCAAGATGTGTCAAAGTAATAACTTTGTTTGTGGATGGGAATTATCAGTGCCTGTTCAATGAGAGATACCTGAGGAACGGTGGGAAACCAC